>MXQC01000133.1:0-23378 GCA_002094185.1 Zhuliangozyma boniae
AATCAAGTATTTGATCTATTATACAATAAGTAAGAAGGTTGCGCTCATTAAGCAACTAAATACTACTATTAAGCATGAGCTGACGACAACAATGTAACACCTGTATAATATATATATATATATATATATTATATTCAAGTAAAGGTAAGATTGATGGCGGATCATCCAATTAAACAACATGTTCCACTACCTGTATCAACAACCGTCTAATGTCTTGCATTTCACACTTGCGTGTATACTTCGCTGGCGGTTCATTATAATTTTCATTTAAATAAAATATTAAAATATTAAAATGAACATGGTTAACAGCTATGACTACATAGGTATCAAATCTATATCGCTACCATAGCCTACATACCACAATGTCAATAATCTTATTAATTTGAATGCTGTATCAGTACTGTCATAGTATTTCGTCTCTCTAGTACACTTACATAATTATATAAAATTATTCAAGATATTTATTATATCCATTCTACGTATCCTTTAAGCCATATACGATTAACGCTTGCCCATCATGTCTAACCGCTACTGCTGGCACACAAATTGGTATGGACTAAATATTATAATTATCATTATTAATTATAATTTGAAGTTTATATTTATATCTTATTTTTTATTTTATATATATATATATATATTATTATTATTGATATAATCCTTCTTATAGATAACATGATCAACCGTTAGGTCATTGTCAATAATTCCTCACTGCTGCTACTATTAATAGTGGCTAAATATAAGCCATGTGATCGTTCTGACTATTAATCATCAATTAAAGTTCTATGGCTAGTTATAACTAATACCTACATCTTTATGAAATATGATAATATTTCGTTTATACTCACCTTTCACTATTTATTATATAATAAATTATATTAATAAATAATATGCATGTGTTATGTCTCTATATAGCGTTAAATCTAAACCAACATCATATTTGATATGGTACTACTTTCATATATAATTATATAATATATAATTATTATTTGTATTACTCAGAATTGAACTGAGATCGATCCATTATGAGTGGATTGCTACTACCATTGAGCTATAATACAATATAACCTTTATAACCTTTATAATTATTCTTACCATATTTTATATATTATATAAATAATATAAATATTATAATATTAAATTATATAATAATAATAATAAAAATAAATAAATAATACTAGAATAAATGATTGAGCATCAATAATATAAATAATAATAGGTAATAAAATAATAATACCAAATAATAAAGGTAAGAAAACCATTCAACATAAATTAATTAATTTATCATAACGAACTCTAGGTAAAGTAGCTCTAACTCAAATATAAGAGAAAGCAAAGAAATTAGCTTTTAAACCTAAAATAATACCAGTACCACCACCAAAGAATAAAATACTAGTTAAAGTAGATAAAAATAAAATAGAACCATATTCACTTAAAAAGAATAAAACAAATATAGAAGAAGAATATTCAGTCATATGACCTGAAACTAATTCAGATTCAGCTTCAACATTATCAAAAGGAGGACGAGCACATTCAGCAACACAACCTATAAATCACATAATACTTAAAGGTAATAAAGGTAAAACTAATCAAACACCTTCTTGTAATTCAATATATTTAGATAAATTCATAGTACCTAATAATAAAATACAAATTAAAACTATAGTAGTTAAAACTAATTCATAACTTATTAATTGAGCTGTACTACGAATACTACCTAATAATGAATATTTTGAATTAGCACTTCAACCAGCTAATAAAGTACCAAATACACCTACACTACTAATAGCTAATGTAAATATTAAACCATAAGAATGATCTGTTATAGCTAAACCAGGAGCAAAAGGTATAACAGCTCAACATAAAAAAGCAGATATTAATGATATCATAGGACTAATAAATAATATTAATTTATCAGCATGAGTTGGTATAATTATTTCTTTTAATAATAATTTTGCTGCATCAGCTATAGCCATTAAAGTACCATATCAACCTACAGCATCAGGTCCAACTCTACGTTGCATATAACCTAATGTTTTACGTTCAGCTACTGTTAAAAATGCTACAGCTAATAATATAGATATAAATAATAATAATAATTCTATAAATGTTATCATTTAACGACTTAATCCTATAGCCCCTATAACTGATAATATTAATATTATACCAATAATAATTAATAATAAACCATATTCACTATATAATACATCACCTACTATATTTAATTCATTATAAGTTATATTATAAGTTTCTATAATACCATATGTATTATCATATAATATATCTAAAGGTATAAAACATATTATTAAAAATGTTATAGCTAAGGGTGACATTATATTTACTTCAGTATATTCTATATTTAATAAACTTAATATAAATAAAAATAATATAGCTATAGCACCTACATATATTAAAATATATAAAATACCTATTAATATATAACCTTGTATATATAAATTTATAGCTGTTGATATAAATAATATTATTAAAGCTAATATTGATTGTACAGGTGTTAATAATCCTATAGCTAATATACTAGCTATACCACTTATTAAAGACATAATAATTTTAATTATAATAATAATAATAAAATAAATAAATTTTATTTAATAATATTTATACATAAGTAAAAAGTAATAATATACAACGCTTCAAGTTAGAATTGAACTAACATTAATATATTAACAGTATACTGTTCTAACCATTGAACTATTGAAGCTTTTCTGTTTCACCTAATCATTCAATAAAATCTGTAATAGAAACACATTCTAATTTAATTGGCATCATACCATGATTAACACCACATAATTCACTACATTGACCATAATAAACACCTGTACGTTGTAATAAAGCACTAACTTGATTTAAACGACCAGGAGTAGCATCTATTTTAATACCTAATGAAGGTATTGTAAAACAATGAATAACATCATTAGCTGTAACAACAAATCTAATATGAGTATCTACAGGTACAACTATAGATGTATCAGTATCTAATAATCTTAATTGTCCAGTTTCTAACATATCATCAGGTACTACATATGATTCAAATTCTATTGATTCACCTGTTTCTGATACAAAATCTGAATATTCATATTTTCAATATCATTGTAAACCTATTACTTTTATTGTCATTGCTGGTGTTAATACTTCATCACATAAATATAATAATATAAAACTAGGAAAAGCTATTAATAATAATATTACAGCTGGAAATAATGTTCATATTATTTCTATTGTTTGTCCATGACGTATATATTTATATGCAAATTTATTATTACGATAATCTTTTATTATTACAAATAATAAATAACTTACTAATCCTAATATTAATGTTAAATAAAACATTATATGATCATATAATTCATGAATTCCTTCAGCATTTGGTGTTGCTGCATCTTGCATTCTTATTGCTCAAGGTGTTGGTACATCATTAAATATCATTTATATATATATATTTTTTTTTTATATAAGTATATATTGGAATTAATCGGAATTGAACCGATATTTATCACATGCAAAGCGATTGATCTACCATTAATCTATAATCCCTTTTGAGATGATTGTTATTATAAGGTAATTTATTATTAATTAGTATATTTAACATATATATGTTAATTTACTATCATATCATAATCTTTAATATTTCTTTATTTAAAATATAATTTTAAATTATTTTTTATTTATTTAATATTTAGTATTTTATATGCATTCAATACGTAAAAATAATTATTTAGCTATTAAGAAAAGTATATATATATTAATTATATATAATATATATATATTATCTATATAAACCATTGATAATTAAATCACTATCCTTTCGTACAATGGATTTTAAATAAATAATTTATTTGATACATGATAAAATCATTACTGACTCACGTCGTAATTAACCCATCTCAAGTAGCTCTTTAAATGACGAACAGTCATACCCTTTCTAGCTGCTTCTGCCAGAAGGATGAGCCTAGACGACATCGAGGTGGCAAACACTACTTACGATATCAACTCTTTAGTAGTATTACCCTGTTATCCCTAGCGTAACTTTAATCCGTTATCGACATGCTTATCATATGCTTATGTCTGTTCATTATACTATACTTACGTATTAAAAATATTTGTATATATTTTTATTATAACACACTTATGCTATTATACAATAATATTTACTTACAATGTAAATTAATGTGTATTTATATTACTATTATTATTTATTATAATATTTATATATTTATATATATATATATATTTTATAAATATTTTGAAATTATATCCATATTAGACACATCAGTTATATTTTGTGATGTCGACGCCCCATCGAAACTAACAAATTAACACTGTTTCAATAATTATTTAAATTGATTAGAATATAATTTAATTTATTAAGTTTAATTCTTATTATTAAATTATAATCAATATTAATTTATAGTAAAGCTGCTAGGGTCTTTTTGTCAATGTACCAATACATAGTATCTTCACTACGATTACTATTTCATCGATTATATAGAGGAGACAGTTAGTGCATCATGTAATCATTCATGCACGTCACCAATTATGCGACAAGGTATTTCGCTACCTTAGGATCCTCATGATAAGACCGCCGTTTATAAGTTTATTAATTTATATTATTTAACTTACACTGGGCAGATATCACTAATTATACTATTATTTTTTATAACTGCAATTAGCTGTGTTTTTGGTAAACAGTTGCACACTATATAAGATTTACTTATTTGCCGAGTTCCTTCTCTATATTTTTATCGTTCTCCTTTTATTATACCTGTGTCGGTTTACAGTACGGTTGTATTATTTTTTTATATTTTATTTCTTATCATTTATATACTTTTTAATATATTATTTAAAGACCGTTAGTTTATTTTATAAAACCTTATAATTTTGGAGGAAAGTCCTTTTACTTTCTTTCATTACTCAAGTCAGCATATTCATTATAATTTTCTATTATACGCTCAGTTACCATATTATTTATTTATTTTAATAATATCTATACTTCAACTTAATTTTTAGTCCCGTATATTAATTATATATTATATTATTTTTTCTTTATAAAAGAAATATCAAAATAGTGCATTGTTACATGTTCATTATCAGATGAATATTACTAAGTCAACTGTCTATTCGTCTTTAATAATTATATAAAATTATTTATATTTTAATAAAATAAAATTATATATATTAATATATATCATTAACACTTAATATTAAATTTAGGGTTTTCAGTTTATAGTCTCGATTGTTATCGTTTTGTCTTACTACCTTATCGCAATAAGACTGTCTATTTATATATAAATATTTATACTACTTTTGAGATTAAATGTAATTAATAAGTAATATTAACCCCTAATATACATTCAGTGCTATACCAGTTAAATATTATATAAATGTAGTACTTAAATACTTTTCACTGAGAACCAGCTATCTGTAGACCAGATTTGCCTTTCACTACAATACATATCTCTCATAATGGTATTGCAACACCAACTACTTTAGTCTTAATATATTTCTATATTAAACTTGGATATGTATAGATCGTCTACTTTCGGGTCTAATTCTATAAACTTCATTTTTATGTTTTACTTATTAAATATATATATATATATTTATATTCGCTTATAAAATTAACTCACTGACCCATTATACAAGAGGTACGATATACTATATCTGCTCTTTATTACTTCATTTTTTTATTATTATTATATTTCTTTTATATATAATTTAATTCTTTTTATCTTTCCTTTACAGTACTTTATACTTAATATTATTTATTAGTTTTAATAGTTGATAACTATTATATTCATTGTTTCTACAATTACTTTATTAACTTATTATATTTCATTCGCCACTACTTTATAATTCTCTATTGATTTCTTTATTTAATTACTTAGATGTCTCAGTTCATTAAATTCTCAATTCTTTTTACTATTTTTAGTTTAGATCGGTTTTTACCTTTGAAATCTTTGTCTATTATAATATTAGTATTGATATCCATGAAGTAATATTTTTAACCTTTTAACCTTTTTCAATCATCTCACCATTATATATTATACCATATTATATTATATTATATTATATATATTATACCATAGTTAAATTAACTAATAATAATATTAGTATTATAATATATTATATCCTTTATATATATCTTCTAATTTATTATATATATATATATATATTATTATTTATATTAGCTAAGTAATAAGAGGTATTATATAATCTATTAATTATACTTTCTATATTTTAGATTAGATTTCTATCTCATTATTAAATATATATTAATATATAAATAGTTTATACTATTTATAAATTTAATTATTTACTTAAAAGGACTAATAGAATACTAGCGATTCTTTTATAGCTTAATAAAACATATAAATATAGAAATATTTAAAGATATAAAATATATAGAATTTATTAATTATACTTAATATACTAATATTTAGATCTATTATTGATAAAAATTATAATTTATATTAAAATAATAAATAGCTATGATCAATTATATAAAATAAATATATAATATTATTATTGATGAATAATATATTATATTACTTAATACTTTATAATTATTATAAAAATATATAATAAGTTTATTATATTATAAAATATATACTTATATTATAATAAAATCTAATATTAAATATATAAAAATGTAAACTGAATATATTATTAAAGAATAAAATATTAAATAAATAAATAAATAAAAGGAAGAATAATATTTCTAAAATATAAAATATAAAATATATAATAATAATAATTATATCTCATTAAAATAAATAAATTAATATAAAAATAGAAATATGAAAAAAAAATAACAATATGATTGCTATATTAACAACAATATTAACATTTTATGCAGGACGTAATAATACAATAACATTATTAATGGCAATAGAAATAATATTATTAATAGTAACAGTAAATATAATAACTATAGGTGGTTTATATGATGATATATCTGCAACTATATATGCTATAATAATAATATTATTAGCAGGAGCAGAATCAGCAATAGGATTAAGTTTATTAATAAGTTTTTATCGTTTAAGAGGTCGTGTAACTAATGTTCTTTAATGAATATATTAACATATATTAATGAAATAAATATATCATCAAAAATATATCCTTGATTATATTTTGGAGATATACAAATAAATTATGCAATTAAATTTGATTCATTATCAATGGTTGTATTAGTACCTGTAGGTATAGTTACTATATGTGTTCTTTTATATGCTATAGAATATATGCATGGTGATAAACGTCGTAATATATTTTTATCAATATTAAGTATATTTGCTATATTTATGACTATATTAGTTATAGCTGATAATTATTTAGTTATGTTTATTGGTTGAGAATATGTAGGTGTTGTATCATATTTATTAATATCATTTTGATCAACACGTATAGCTGCTATGAAAGCTGCTTTATCTGCTATTTTATTAAATCGTATGGGTGATACTTTTTTTATGATTGCTTTAGGTTTATTAATAAGTAATTTACATTCTGTTGATTTTAATACTATTAATATTTTAAGTGAATATATTTCACCTAATATTATAACTATTATATGTATATGTTTAATATTTGCTGCTACTGCTAAAAGTGCTCAATTAGGTTTACATACTTGATTATTAAGTGCTATGGAAGGTCCTACTCCTGTTAGTTCTTTATTACATGCTGCTACTATGGTTTGTGCTGGTGTTTATGTTTTAGCTCGTTCTTCTACTTTATTAAATATTAGTTTATTTAGTGAAAATATTATTATATATTTAGGTGCTTTAACTACTTTAGTTAGTGGTTTAATAGCTACTACTACTAATGATATTAAAAAAGTTATTGCTTTATCTACTATGTCACAATTAAGTATGATGATGATTGCTATTGGTAGTGGTAATTATGATATGGCTATGTATCATTTATATTGTCATGCTTTCTTTAAAGCTTTATTATTTATGTCCGCTGGTGCTGTTATTCATAGTATTAAATCTGAAACTCAAGATATTAGAGCTTATGGTGGTTTAGTTAGTTATTTACCTATTACTTATACTATGATGTTTATTGCTTCTTTATCTTTAATGGCTATTCCTGGTTTAACTGGTTATTATAGTAAAGATATTATTATTGAATCTACTTATGCTCAATATAATATTAATTCTTTAGGTATTTATTTTTTAGCTTTAACTTCTGCTACTTTAACTGCTATTTATAGTACTCGTATTTTATATATTACTTACTTAGCTAAACCTAAATCTTCTAAAATTTATTATCATTTTATTCATGAAAATTATAAAATGTTAGCTCCTATGCTTATTTTAACTATTTATTCTATTTATATTGGATTTAATAATAATTTAGTTTTTGATTTAGAATCTGCTTCTCCATTTAATTTTGCTTTTATTGAAACTGAATTTACATTACCTTTTTTTATTAAATTAGCTCCTTTAATCTTAGGTCTTTCTTTATCTTTTATTTTAGTTTATATTTATGAATTTGCTTATATTGTTAAATTTTCTCAATTTAAATTTTATTTAAGTAGTCGTATTCATTTTGATCAATTATTAAATAATCTTTTATTACGTAATACTTTACATTTTGGTGGTCTTTTATCTTTATTTATTGATAATGGTTCTCTTCGTTTACTTGGTAGTACTGGTATTGTTTATTCTTTTATTTATATTCCTTTTATATGATTAATTATTAATATTGGTTTATTATTTAATATTTCATTCTAATTATTCTTGTATATCTCCTCATTATAACCTCTTTTATTATATACTCTTTATCTATATTTTATTATACCCACTCATCTATCCCCCCCCCTACCCTTTTTTATTTTATATATACTCCTTATATTAGCTTATATATTAATATATATTTTTTATATTATATTCTTTATATATTTCATATACACTACCCCCCCAGAGCTAAGCTCTGGTGGGTATATATATAATTTATATTATTTATATAAATGAAAAAGTATACTTATATTATAATATATATATATTATTAAGGAGGTATATTTATATATATTACATAATAAGGAAGGTATATTTATATATTTATTATATATTTATTAATAAATTAATATACATATTCTTAATTATAAAGATTTTATATATAATTTTTATATATTAGTTTTCATTTATTATATAAGGTTTATTATATTATATAATTTATAACTATATTTATATTAGTATAAATATAATTTATATAATCTTATATATATTTAATATAAATATTATACCCTTATAACAAATAATTAAAGATATTAATATTAATAAGTACTTTTAATTTTAATATAACATTTATTTATTAAAATATACTTATATTATACTTAATATACTAATATTATTATTTAAATAATATACTTCTATTATTTTAAGAATTATTATATAGATAATATTATTAAGGAGGTATATTTATAGATATAAACATATATATTATTTTATAACTTAGTTCTGAAAAGAGGAAAGATCATTAAATATAATTTATTTATATAATTATATAAATTATTATAAAGATATATTCTAAGAATATAATTATCTTATATAAGATAATTATATCAATATTATAGAAATATAAAGTATATATATATTAATTTAATAGACTTTTTAGGTATAAGTTTAGTATATAATATTAATAAATATATTTATTAAATTTTATTTATATGTCATAAAAATATATTAATTAATATAATAATAGATATATATATTTATACATATCTATGTCATTTTTATTTATTTATTAATATAATAATAGTTTATATAAAAATGTAAACTTCATTTCTTGCTTAAGAAGACTAATAGAATACTAGCGATTCTTTTATAGCTTAATCAAGCATACTAATATATATAAGTATATATATTAATATATAAGTTATCATAACTCTCCAAGTTTTTTATCTTTTTTATTTATAAAGTTATTTTATATAGTTTTACTTATTTATATATTTAATATAATAAACCTTATATAAGTATAATTATAATATTATCTTCTTACTAAGATATATATATTAAGTATAAGAATTTATAATAAATTATAAAGATATAATATAAATATAAGAAATAATTATATATATTCCCTTCTTATATAAGATATCTATATATATAAATATAAATATAGTTTTAATAAAATAAAATATTGATATAATATAAATATTAATTATAAATAATTTAATTATTGATAAATAATATATAATATAGTATCCCTTATAATAAAGTTATATATATATATAAATATAATAAATTATATAACTTTAATGTATATAAACTAACTTATTATTAATATAAATATAATAATAATATAGTTAATAAGATATAAATATAATAATATAAAAATAAAGTATAAATAAATTAAATAACATTAACACTATATATAAGATAAAAAAATATATAATATAATAAACCTTATATAAGTATATAAAAGTATATATAAAAAATATATATATATTATCCTAGAGCTAAGTTATGAGGGTATATAATATCTATATAAAGATAATAATATAATAATATTTAACTACTTTATATATTCCCTTCATAAAAAGGGAGGGTGATAGAGTAAATATATATAAAGATAAATATAATAATATAAATAAGTAAAATAATATAAAAGAATATATAATAAAAATAAAGATTATATAATCTACCTTCTAACAATATTAGTTTTACAATATTAAAGGTAGATAATAAAATAATAATAAGTTAATGTATATAATATATAAATAATATAAAGATAAATATAATAATATAATAAATATAAAAATAAATATAATATATATAAATAAAATAAACTAGAATAAAATAAATGTATAAATTAATGTAATAAAACACTATCTTTAATATAACTTGATAATAAGATACTAAAAACATAACCTTGTATAATACTAATACCAAATTCTAAAATAACAATAGCAACAACACCAATAATAGGAATAATACCACTAATTAAACCAATAATAGAAGTAGACATTAAACTTAAGATTAAAGAACCTAAGATTAACATTAATAAATGACCAGATAAAATATTAGCAGATAAACGTAAACCTAAAGAGATAGCTCTAGAACTATAAGATAAAGTTTCAATTAAAACTAAAACAGGAACTAAAGGTAAAGGAGTACCACTAGGAACAAATAAAGAAAAGAATTTAAAACCATGAATATAAAATCCAATAAATAAATTACCTAATCATAAAGCTAATGATAAAGAAATAATAGCAACTAATTGAGCAGATAAAGCAAATGAATAAGGAATCATAGAAATTAAATTAGATATAACAATAAAATTAAAAATAGTAAAAATTAAAGGAAAATAAATACCACCATTACGTCCAATTTGACTAATAACTAAATTAAGAATAGTATCATATAAAGCTATTAAAGCAACACCATAACGAGTAGAAGATAATTTACTATATTTAATAATATTAATATAAGAATATATAATTAATATAACTAATATAGCATATAATGTATAATTAGATATAGATAATAAATTAGAATTATTTATTATAAATAAAGGTTTAATTTCAAATTGATCAAGAGGAGAATATATCATATTAAATAATATTAATAATAACCATTATACTGGTATTGTATAAATATATATATTATAAATATATTATAAAAATATAAATATAAATAAAATAAAATAAAATTATAATCTTATAATAATAGATCTAGCTATCATTAATCTTAATATATTAGGTAAAATTAATGATGAAGTTAAATAAATAACTATAGCTATAGAAATAAATTCAATAGATAATAAATGCATAAAATAAAAAGGAATTAATTGTGGCATAAATATTATAAAAAACAAAATGATAAAATAAAAATATAAATAAAATATCAGATTGAATGGACTTGAACCATTAAGATCTTACACCCAATGTAAGCACGTTACCAATTACGTTACAATCTGTTAATTATGTTAATATAATAGCTTAATTATTTAATATTAATATATATTATATATATTATATATGACTTATTAATAACATAATGGACACTATATAAGGAATCGAACCTTTTAAAAATTAATTTGCAATTAATCATCTTAACCATAAGATAAATATAGTGATATATATATATACTTAATAAATTAAGTAAAAATATAAATATACTTAATAAATTAAGTAAAAATATAAATATACTATAGACGTGATTTGAACACGCAAAATAGCATTGGAAGTGCTGTGGTTTACCAATTAAGCCTACTATAGTAATATAACCATAACGAGATTCGAACTCGTATAACAACCACGAAGAGGTTGTATCATAACCCTTAGATCATATAGTCATTATATGTTGTATATAGGATTTGAACCTATAATCTTTCGATTACAAAACGAATGCTTAACCTATAAAGCTTATACAACTTTTTATATTATATTATATAATTAATATATATTAAAGGGTAATAGCCGGGAATTGAACCCGAATTAAAAGTGCCACATACTATTGTTCTACCATTAAACTACAATTACCAAATATGAGGATGGACTGAATCGAACAGTCGTAGCCGTAGCGTTATATTTACAGTATAAATCTAATTACCAACATTAGAACATCCTCTATTATAAATTTAAATATAAATATAAATATAAATAAAAATATAAATAAAAATAAAAATATAAATTAATATATATATATATATGGTAAGAAGGACTTGAACCTTCATGGCTAATGCCCAGACATTTTAAGTGTCTTATGTCTACCAATTTCATCATTACCACATAAAAGAAAGAATATAAATATAAATAAAAATATAAAAATAAATATAAAAATAAATGTAGTGATTAGATTTGAACTAATATAGGAAGGATATGAACCTTCAATGTTAACCATTACATCACACTACGAAACTAGAATATATATAATAATTTACTAATATCTCATATAATATTAGTAATACCGTTAGGATATAATCCATATCAAATAGTAGGTATAATTAACATAATCATTAAAATATGTTCACGATGATCAACATCAGATGTTAAAGCAATATAAGGAGTTTTTAAACCACCAGTTAATCTATTAGTAATTCTTAATTGATATGCAGCAGATAATAAAACAGAAATAGAAGCTATAATACCTATATAAGCTTCTCTACCTATAGTACCACCAATACTTAATAATTCACCTATAAAATTAACAGATAAAGGAGTACCAACATTACTAAAACTTAATATTAATAAATAAATAGATAATATAGGCATATAAGTAATTAAACCTTGATGATAATATAATAATCGATGATGATAACGTTCATATAAAATACCACCAACAATAATAAATAAACCAGGTGAAACAAAACCATGAGCAATACATAATATTAAACTACCAGTTAAACCAGTAATAGAATTAGACATAATACCTAACATACAAACAGCCATATGACTAATACTACTATAAGCAACAATAACTTTAAGATCATTTTGACGTAATGTAATAATACTAGTATAAATTATAGTAATAATACATATCATATATATAAATGGTGTATATAATATAGAAGCATCAGATAAAGAAGGTAAAATTAATCTAATAATAGCATATATAGCTAATTTTAATATAATAGCAGCTAATAATATAGAACCAGCTAAAGGAGATTCTGAATGAACAACAGGTAATCATGTATGTAATGGAACTAATGGTGTTTTAACTAATATACCAATTATAATACCTATAAATAATATACATTGTAAATCTATATTTAATACTATTAAACTTATAGCTTGATAATCTGTATTAGATATTAATATATCATAAGTTATAATAGCTAATAACATAAATAAAGATGAAAATAAAGTATATATTAATATATAATCTGCAGCTTTTTCACGATTTGATGCACCATATAAACTAATTAAAATAAATAATAAAGGTAAAGTAGCTTCAAAATAAATATAAAAAGATAACATATCATTACACATAAAATTTAACATTAATATAATACCTATAAATAATATTAATTCATATAATAATATAGATTTAGTATCATTTCAATTAGATATTATACTTAAAGGTAATATATATATTGTTAATAATATTAATATATCTGATATACTATCTGTTGTATAATATATTTCTAATTCTGATCAATCATATAATGTTGGTAATGCTATTATTACACTTGTTATTAATATTATATGTTTAGATATTAATGGTAATTTACGAACTATTAAAGATATTATTATAGCTATACTAAAAAATATAATCATATATATATAATTTAAATATTTAAAAGTTATATGGTTAAAGAGATTTGAACTCTTAATTTATTAGACCTAAACTAATCGCGTCTACCTGTTTCCGCCATAACCATTATACGGGTGCAACGTGATTCGAACACGTGGGTTGGAATACCTTGATAGCTCAAATATCATACTTTAAACCACTCAGTCATACACCCATTTATACTTGAATAATTATAATTATATATTATATATTATATATTATATTATTATTTATTAATATATAATTCTTTAATTTCTTGTTTAAATTCACGATTTAATATTAATGCACCTTCAGCAATTTCTAATACAAATGCACAAACTAATGAAAATAAAAATAAAATTAAAATAATTAAACCATAAATACTATTATTATAAGCACTTACAACATAAGGTAAAATTGATGATATTTCTAAATCAAAAGGTAAAAATAATATAGCAACTAATATAAATGCAACACTAAAAGCTGAACGTGATTGTTGAAAAGAAGTAAATCCACATTCAAATGGACTATCTTTTTCTATATATGGATTAGATGTTGATATTAATCAATTTAATAAAATTAATATAATAGCAACAATAGGTACTATTATTAAATATATATAAAACATTATAATATAAATATATATAATCCTTCTAATAAATGAGGTAAATATATATAAAATGTTATAATTAATATAATTAATACACTTAATATATATGCTAAACTACTATTAATATTTGTTATATTAATATTTTTATTTAATAATTCTGGTGATATTATTTTTATAATACTAGCATAATAATATGTAGCTATAACACTAAATATAATTAAAGCTAATGATTCAATAATATAATTATTAGAAATAGTACTCATTAATATATAATATTTACCATAAAATCCAGGTAAAGGTGGTATACCTATTAATGAAAATAAACATATAATAAATATAATAATTAAAGTTTTATTAGGTATAAGTAATTGATTAATATATATAATTGGTGATCATTTTGTTATAGGTTTATTAGTTAATTCACCCATAATTAATAAAGTAATAAATAAACAAATATGAGTTAAAATATATTGTATCATATATATATATAAACTAATATCATTAGTTAATAATCCTAATAATAAATAACCAATATTTAAAATACCACTATAAGCTAATATTACTTTTATATTTATTTGAAATAATGGTTTATATGATGCTATTATTATACTAAAATAATAAAATAATCATATAATATTACCATTAAATAAAGATCAATTTATAAAAATAAAATTAATTATAGCTACTTTAGCTATAATACTTATATATGCTGTTATATATGTTGGTGCATAATTATATACTGATATACTTCATTGATGTAATGGAGCTAATCCCATTTTAAACATTAATCCTATTAACATTATATCCATATAATTTTGAATAGATTCATTATTATATATTATATATAAATTTATATCATCAAAATTAGTACTTCCTGATATTCCATATATATTATATGAAGCTAATAATATTAAACCTGATGCTATACCACCTGTTAAAAAATAAAATAAACCTGCACGTGTAGCATTATAAGATTTATTATGTAATCCAGTTAATATATAAAGAGCATAACTTTGTAATTCTATTATTATATATAATGTTATTAAATCATTTACTAATGGTAATAATATTATTCCTATTAAATTTGCTATTATTATTAATATTAAATAAGGAGTAGTTATATTATATTTAGTATTTATACTATTATATATTAATAATATTGATGTTAATAATAATGATAATATTATTAATGGTATTGATTGATAATTTAATTTAAATCAATCATTATATAAATTTATATTATCTATATTATTTAAATTATAAGATGATAATAATATTATTAATGTAAATAATATTGTTAAAATACCTAATCTTATTATATTATTAGGTTGTAATTTGTTATAAGCGGTATATATTAAAAATATAATAAAGCTAGAAACTAGCATATGACATAATGTGATTTGAACACATATTTTATCATCCGTAGTGATAAGTACTAACCATTATACTATATGTCAATATATATATTTTTTTTATTATTATTATTATATATATATTTATAGATTATTATTATATTTATATATCGGTCAACCAGTGAATCGAACACTGATCTTTATATAAAGAATTATATAGCAAATAATTTAGCTGTACCAATAAGCAAAGTTGACCATAAACGCATTACACCAGATTCGAACTGGCATTTCATTCAGTGACATTGAATGGCTTTAACCAATTAAGCTAGTAATGCATATGCCTTAGTTGAGATTTGAACTCACATTGACCGTACTTCAAACGATTGCTTTAACCAATTAAGCTACAAAGGCTAACATAGGTAAATAGAATTGAACTATTATTAAATGTGTTGAAGACATTGGCTTTACCATTAAGCTATACCTATATATCTATATTAATATATATATATATATATATTATTATAAATTAATATTTATAAATATAAATTAAGTTGTAATGGATTCGAACCATTATGTTGGATGTGTAAGATCCATGATTTAACCCTTAATCTAACAACTTATAAGCTATATAACCTATTAATAATTCTCTACCTTACTGAGATTCGAACTTAGATTTAATATCTTAGAAGGATATTGCTTTACCATTAAGCTATAAGGTATTCTTGAATAATTATACTCTTTCTATTAATATAGGTAATTCACTATATGTATGATATTCTGCTGGTCTTGATAATATTAATTCTATATCAGATAAACGTGTATCACGTAATAAATTAGCTTCTACAAAATCTGGAGTTACTACTTCCTCTAATTTTTCATTCTCACCATTAGTTATTTGTACTAATACACTATATAATCCTACTATTACTGATAATACAGATAATATTGAACCATATGAACTTATTCAGTTTCATCCTGTAAATGCATCAGGATATTGTGGTATACGACGTGGCATTCCATTTAATCCTAAAAAATGCATTGGTAAGAATATTATATTTACAGATATAAATAATAATCAAAAATGTATTTCTGCTAAATTACGATTATATGCTAATCCAAACATTGCTGGACCTCAATAATAATATGCTGCTATTAAAGAAAATAATGCTCCCATTGATAATACGTAATGAAAGTGCTTTAATTAATATTTTATTAATTATATTTTTAGGACTATATCTTTATAATAAGTTTTATTATATTATATTATATTATATTATATTATATTATATTATATTATTATATATATAATACTTCTAACCACTTACTTAGCTAAACTAAGAATAGTATATATTATATAATTTCTTTAAATTAAATTTAAAAGGAAAGGTATTCTTTAAATTTATTATAATTATAATATATAAACTTTATATAATTGACGTGTAGTCTCTGGGAATCCTTAGATATAAAAATATATAAATATATAAATATATAAATATATATATATATAAATATCTAAATATATAAATATATATAAGTTTTCTGCTGATTGTATATTTAAGTAAACTAAAAAGTAACTATAGGAAATTTATTATTTTTACTAAAAGGAATATATTTAGTAAATAAAAACCTAAAAAAATATAGTTTCCAGCATATAGTCAATTGCGAAATATATAAAAAATATATAAAGGGCCACTATAAGACCAACTACGTAATAAGTATCATGGAAAGCAACATCAATAGAAGCATTAGATAACATAACACCAGTTAAACCACCAACAGTAAATAAGAATAAGAAACCTAAAGTAAATAACATAGGTACTGAAAGACGTAATTCACCACCATATAAAGTAGCTAATCAACTAAATATTTTAATACCTGTAGGTACAGCTATAACCATAGTAGCACTAGTAAAGTAAGCACGACTATCAATATCTAAACCAACAACAAACATATGATGACTTCATACTAAGAAACCTAATAAACCAATAGAACCTATAGCATAAATCATACCTGTACGACCAAATATATCTTTTTTAGTATATGTACTTATTATATGTGATACAATACCAAACCCTGGTATAATTAATATGTACACTTCTGGATGCATAATATGTTATTTTTATAACATAATTGGACTATATCATATATAATATCTTTTTTATTTATTAAAGAATTATATTAACGCGTGTAGTCTCTGAAGCACCCTTTAACAATAATATAGATCTATATATAAATAATATATATATATATATATATATCTAAAAATAGAGTAATTTATAGGTTGCCTGCTGATTGTCACATTATAAACTATTATTACTATAATAATAATAAATAAAATTTAATATAGTAGAATATAATATAGTGATATTCCAGCAAATAGCGTTATTTATCATATATATAAAAATATAATGAAGGCCATAATTTAACCAAAGAATCAGAATAAGTGTTCATATAATATAGGGTCACCACCGGCAGCTACTTCATAAAAACCAGTATTAAAATTACGATCTAATAATAATAAAGTAACTGCAGCAGTTAAAACAGGTAATGATAATAATAATAATATAGCAGTAAAGAAAATAGCTCAAGCAAATAAAGGCATATCAGTCATATGAATACCTATAGCTCTCATATTTAATGTAGTAACTATAAAATTAATAGCACCTAATAAAGATGATATACTAGTTAAATGTATAGCAAATATAGCCATATCAACTGATGGACCTGAATGTGCAGATATAGCTGCTAATGGTGGATATACTGTTCAACCTGTACCAGCACCATTTTCTATAAGAACAGAAGCTATTATACAAACTAAAGCAGGAGGTAAACATCAAAAACTAATATTATTTAATCTAGCAAAAGCCATATCTACAGCACCTATCATTATAGGTAACATAAAATTACCAAATGCACCTATAAGTACTGGCATTACAAATAAAAATATCATTACTATTGCATGTCCTGTTACTAATACATTAAATACTTGATTATTTGAATGTAAAAATTGTGTACTTGGTCCTGATAATTCCATTCTTATTATTACTGACATTGCTGTTGCTACCATTGAACATATCATACCAAATATTAAATATAATATTCCAATATCTTTATGAGATGTACTAAATAATCATCTAGTTACTCAAGTCATTTGATTACTCATAATATTTATTATTTTTTTTTTATTTTTTATTATAAAATTAAACTATATTTTTTATTAATATTATTTTTAATAATTATAATATTATTTATATAGTTATTAGAGTTTATATATATATACATACTACTCTTTTGTAGATACTCTACCATATTTTTATTTATACTTTATAATTAAAGTTATATTTATACTTTATAATTAAAGTTATATTTATACTTTATAATTAAAGTTATATTTATATATTTATATAAATATATTATTATAAAATATAATACTTTATAATATATTTTTTTAAATAAAATTAAAGAATATAAATAAAATAAATTCAAGAATAATTTATGAACCTCATCAATAAACAATAATATAAATAAATAATCAAATAACATCTAAAACATGTAAATATAATATAGTAGTTTCAGCACCAATATGTGAAGTATTAGTAAAATCATAATTATAAACTCTAATAGTACAAATAAGTAACATAATAGTTAACATAATCATATGAAGACCGTGTAATCCAGTTAAACTAAAGAAAGTTGAACCATAAACACCATCACTTAAAGTGAAACCAGCATAAGTATATTCTAAACCTTGAAATAAAACAAATAAAGCAATTAATAAAGTACTATAAACAAAACCATATAATGTATTATTACGATTACCATTAATTAAAGCATGATGAGCATAAGTAATAGTTACACCAGAAGCTAATAATATAATAGTATTTAATAAAGGTAATTCTGCTGGTGATATAACTTCAATACCTGCAGGAGGTCAATTCATACCTATATCCATAGTAGGATTAACAGCTGAATGTAAATAAGCTCAAAATAATGAAGCAAATATTAATATTTCACTAAGAACAAATAATAAAAAACCTTGATTAAGTCCACGTTTAACAGCTATAGTATGATCACCTAAATAAGTACTTTCAGCTATTATATCTTTAAATCATAATGTCATAGAATATAATATTGCTGCTATACTTAAATATATTGGTATTAAACTTGCTATATAACCATGTGATGTTAAACCTAAAGATAATGCTAAATCCATTAAACTAAATGATGTAAATATTGGTCAAGGTGATGGACCTACTAAATGAAATGGATGTAATTGTAAATATCCACGCACATTATTTGTCATTTTTATTTATTTTTTTATATTATAAGAATAATATTATATGAATGAGATTAATAAGAATTGAACTTATATTAATGTATTAAAAGTACATTGTCTTTACCATTAGACGATAATCTCATACTGAGTTAATACGATTCGAACGTATATATTTCTAGCTCAAATCTAGATGACTTACC
Source organism: Zhuliangozyma boniae (assembly GCA_002094185.1). Taxonomy (NCBI): domain Eukaryota; kingdom Fungi; phylum Ascomycota; class Pichiomycetes; order Serinales; family Debaryomycetaceae; genus Zhuliangozyma; species Zhuliangozyma boniae. The sequence continues at coordinate 20,676 of MXQC01000133.1, forward strand.
TATTAGTCAATAACTCATTTATTTATATATTACTCCTTTATATATATATATTATATTTATATTTATATTTATATTTATATATATATATATTTATATTTATAAATATATTACCTTTATATATATTTCTACCATAATTATATATAAATAAAGTATTTTTAAACTTGAATAATTATTTATTAATTTGATTAGAACCTAAATAAAATAATATATTTTCTAATTCACTTATAATAGGAACAATAATAATAAAATATGAGAAATAGAAAATAGTAGCATATAAACCTAAATCAATAAAAGGAACTTCAACATGTAATTGACCTAAATTACCTAATAATAAGAAATTAAAAATAAATAAATAAAATGCAAATTTAGATAATGATTTAAAAGCATTACCTCTAATAATAGAACGATCACCATAAGGTAATGATAAAAGTATTAAAAGTGCACCAAACATAGCAACAACACCACCTAATTTATCAGGAATACTACGTAAAATAGCATAAAAAGGTAATAAATATCATTCTGGTACAATAGATGGAGGAGTTACTAAAGGATTACCAGGTATATAATTATCACTATGACCTAAAGTATTAGGACTATAAAATACAAATAAACTAAATATTATTAAAAATATAAATACTGTTATTAAATCTTTAAATACAAAATAACCATGCATAGGTAATCTATCAACATTACCAGTTATACCTAATGGATTAGAACTACCATGAACATGTAATGCCATAAAATGCATACAAACTAATGCTGCTAAAATAAATGGTAATAAATAATGTATAGCAAAGAATCTTTGTATTGTTGGATTAGATACACTAAATCCACCTCATATAAATGGTACTAAATCTTTACCTATAAATGGTATAGCTGATAATAAATTTGTTATTACTGTTGCTCCTCAATGACTCATTTGTCCATATACTAAACAATACTTTTTCGACTGTACATTAAACATCATTTCAGATATCTATTAGTGAACCAGTCTGTCGCAATTAATTATTTAATTGACGGTCTTGTTACTTACTTTAACCGTTAACACTAATATTGCCCATAATATATATATTATTATATATATTTTAAATTATTTATTTAATCTTAAACTTTCTATTTATTTTTTATAGAATTTATATATATATATTTTTCTTATAATAGTTATTATTATATATATATATATTTAAGATGGACTATCATATTATATATTATAATCTTTATTTAAATTATCTTCTTTATGTTATATTTATTATTATAAATATATACCCTTATAATTATAAATTACTTATAAATTAAAATAATAGAATATATATTTATATCTAAATTATGATTTTATATAATATATAAATGATTTTGGGCTATTGTTATAACCCATAAAAGCAGTAGCAATAGTTAAAATAAAGATAATAACACCAACAGTTCAAACCATAATACGTGGAGCTTTATAAGAACCATAATATAAAGCTTTAGCAATATGTAAATACATACAAATAAAGAAGAAACTAGCACCATTAGCATGAATATAACGAATTAATCAACCAGCATTAACATCTCTCATAATATGTTCAACAGAATTAAAAGCTAATTCAATATTAGAAGAATAATGCATAGCTAAAAATATACCACTAGCAATTTGTATAACTAAACATAAACCTAATAAAGAACCTAAATTTCATCAATAATTAATAGAACTAGGTTGTGGAGAATCAATTAAATAACTATTTACTAAAGATAAATAAGTATTAGATTTTCTTAAAGGCATAAATATAATAAATAAATATAATAATATAATAAATATTTTATATAAATAAATATAAAATATATATAAAAAGGGTTTATAAAACCAATACAAGAATTAAACAGCATATAAAAGTAAGAATGATATCATTAAACAGAATAAACCACATGCTTCACTTAAAGCGAAACCTAAGATAGCTTGAGGAAATAATGTACTACGTAAAGAAGGATTACGAGATGTACCATTAATTAAAGCTACAAAAACTAAAGCAATACCTATAGCGGCACCACCTAAACCTAAAGTAGCAATACTAGCACCAATATATTTAGCAGCTAAAGCTAATTGCATAAATTAAAATTATTTAATATAAAAAATATTAAACACAATGTATTTAGCCTAGTAAGAATTGAACTTACATTAAACGGTTATCAACCATACTCTTTAACCAATTAAGATATAGGCTATGATTCATGAATATATTATTAATTAATTATATAAATTAATCCCGAGCAAGTTCCCTTACTCGAACTGTATTTCAACTTACAGCTTATTTATCATAACATTAAATGAATTTTAATAATATTATTAAAATTATATTAAGTCATAATCTAAGCTATTGATGAGTGATTAGTGCGAAGTTGATGAGATTTTCACCGTGTCAAGCTATAACACGATTACTAGTAATTCCTATTTTATATAACCGATTTGCAGGTTATAATCCATTTATAGCAAATAATGCTTTATAATATTATTTATATATAATTGTAAATATTATTGTAACACGTCTATTGCCCATTTACATAAGGGTCATGATGATTAGTCTTCACCTTCATTTCAAAATCAAGTATTTGATCTATTATACAATAAGTAAGAAGGTTGCGCTCATTAAGCAACTAAATACTACTATTAAGCATGAGCTGACGACAACAATGTAACACCTGTATAATATATATATATATATATAT
>MXQC01000134.1:0-22340 GCA_002094185.1 Zhuliangozyma boniae
TCTTTGGGTTGTCAGTTGTCGTTACTGAACTACTACGTGTAGTTAGTCTCTTCCTATGTTTTGTGTAGACGTGTATAAGCGACAGCCATGTCATTATCGCCGCCTGATAAAAGTGACCCGTTGAAGGAAAAGACGGACTTGGAAGAGGCCTCCACCGACTTGTCGTCGCTTGACGCCGACGCGTTCTTGCAGAAGGACCTCGAGAGCGAGAATGCCCACGACATCAACTACCGCAACTGCTCGTGGCAAAAGACCGCTGGTCTCTTGTTCAGCGAGTACATCTGTCTCGCCATCATGTCATTCCCCTGGAGTTACTCGGTGTTGGGCTTGGGTCTTGGCTTGATCGTCACCGTGATCGTGTCGCTCTTGTGCCTCTACACTGGGTTGGTCATTGCCGACTACTGCGCCGCGTACCCGCACCTCACCAACGTGTGCGACATTGGCCAGCACTTGGTCTTTGGCTCCAAGTGGGTGTGGTACGCCACCGCGGTGGCGTTCTTGCTCAACAACACCTTGATCCAGGCCTTGCACGTGCTCGTGGGCTCCAAATACCTCAACACCGTAAGCGACAACAAGACAGTTTGTTCCATCGTGTTTGGCGTCGTCAGCGCCATCATCTGCTTCTTGTTCTCGTTGCCCCGCACCTTCAGCCACATGTCCATCGTGGGCTACTTTTCCGCCGCCACCATGTTTGTTGCCGTGGTGTTGGCTATGGTATTTGCCGGCGTGCAGGACCACCCCTTTGGCTACGACCCCTCCATGCCCGTGGTGTGGACGGCGTGGCCTGGTAAGAGCCAGACCTACGTCAACATCATGTCGGCAGTGTTGAACATTGTTTACACCTTTGTGGGGCAAATCACCTATCCCTCGTTCATTGCCCAGATGAAGCAGCCGCGCGACTTCAAAAAGGCGCTTGTTGCCGTGACGGTGTTGGAGTTGCTCCTTTTCGCCTTGGCCGGCTCCATCGTGTATGTGTACGTGGGTAACGCCTATATCACTGCGCCCGCGTTTGGGTCGCTCCAGCGCACCTTTAAATTGATCAGCTTCTCGTGGGCCGTGCCCACCATCGTGTTCCTTGGCGCCTTGTACAGCAATGTGTCGGCACAGTTCTTGTTCCAGCAGATCTTCTCCAAGTCCAGCGTGCACAGAAACAGCCACACTGTGACCGGGTGGTTGGTGTGGAGCGGGCTCAATGCCGTGCTCTGGGTCATTGCCTTTGTCGTGGCCGAAGTGATCCCCTTCTTCAGCGACTTGTTATCGTTGATGTCCTCCTTGTTTGACTGCTTCTTTGGCTTTATCTTTTGGGCATTGGCCTTCTTCAAGTTGAAGAAGTTGTACTATTACAAGCGCGAGGGCGTGCGGCTTACGTTCTGGCAGCTCGTGAGGCGTTCGTCGGGGTTGGGGCTCTTGGAAATCGCCCTTAATGTGGTCATCTTTCTCCTCGGCTTCTATATCCTTGGCCCCGGTCTCTACTCGGTGATCCAGAGCATTATTTGGTCCTACGAGGCGAGTGCTTACGGCAAGCCCTTTTCTTGTGTCAGCAATGCATTGTAACACACGGATACCTCCTTATAGTTCTTCTTTATCGCCTGGTTCGTCTAGTTCTTCTAATCTTCCGTTACAATGTGTTGTTTTGCGTGTCCCACACAATGGTCACGGGCCCGTCGTTGACCAAGGCCACGTCCATCATGGCACCAAACTCGCCGTCCTTGACTTTGTATTCGCCCAACCCCGCCTTGAGCTGCGCAAGCAATGTCTCGTACAACTCGACAGCGTGGTGGCCCTTGGCGGCGCGGTGGAAATCCGGCTTGGTACCCTTTTTCACCGTCCCGTACAACGTAAACTGGCTCACCGACAAGATCTCCCCCTCGATGTCCACCACGGATTTGGCCCACGGCTTGCCGTACCATTTCGTGGCTGTGTCGGGCGGCTGCGACAAGTCCTCAAACACCCGGAGCGTGAGGAGCTTCTTGCTGAGCTTGGCCACGTCCTCCTCGGTGTCGGTGGTGGATATGCCCACAAGGACCATCAAGCCCTTCCCTATTCTGCTCCGTCAGTATGAGCTCTGAGCCGAAGAAGTCATTGCTTGCTGTACACATACGATGAAATCACCTTTTCGTCAACGGTCACGGAGGCGCTCTTGACCTTCTGGATAACAACTCTCATGGACAACAAGATTGCTAAAGTGATTGCCTCAAGTGAAGATTTCAGAGTCTCTTTTTTTCTTCCAATTACTCATAATACAAACGCTTACAGATCCACAACTCCGCTCAGGCACTTCCGCTTGCTTGCGCTCGCCCACCTAACGATCATCAGACAAGATAAACGCGCAAAAGTACTTGAACGCGGCAAACACCTCGTGGCCCACGGGCTCGATGTACTTGGCCGGCAACAAGAACCCGTGCGACCCGCTGTCGCGCAACTTCAACTGGTACGCCCAGTACGCACGGTTGTGGTACATGTAGTCCAAGCTCGACCCGGCGCCCAAATCGGGGAGCAAGTCGGCGTCCTTGTCGATGCACGCGGGCAACACGTTGTAGTTGGCGCCCGTCTGGAGCCGGATGGCTTTGGAGATGCCGTACGCCAACTCGATCAAGTTCTCCTCGTCGCGCGGCTGCTGGTTGCACGAGTACGCGTAGGGGTAGAGTACCTCCTGCGCGTAGCTGTGCAAGTCAATGTAGCCCCAGATCTTGTGGTCGCTGTTGGTGGTATTCAAGTACTCCTCCCAGATGCGCGACTCAAGGGCCTCGAAGGGCATCTCGCCGCTATATTCCTCGCCGCACGCCCAGTCAGTGGACTTGGTCCAGTGGTAGTCGTACGAGTGGTCAATGTCGATGCCAAAGCAACGCGGGTGCGCCGTCTCCTGCCGGTTCTTGCGCCACAACCGATCCGTGTTCCATGTGTACTCGTACCCATCCGGGTTGGACACGGGGATGAACAAAAAGTCCAACTTGGACAAGATCTTGGATCCCGGGTTCATGTTGTAGAGCTGGATCAACTCGTAGATGGTGTACAACACCGACGACACCGAGATCCACTCGCGCGCGTGCACACCTCCCGTGATGACAATCGTCCTCCTGTTGCTGTGGTCCATGTCGTTGTCGTGGCCAGGCGCGGCAAAGTGCACCACCTTGTAGCTGCGGTGCTCGTACGTCTGGCCAATCTCCTCGATGCTAACAACGTCGGGGTAGGTGGCGGCGAGGAGGTCGAGCCAGGCATCGATGGCCTCGAGGGTTCGGTAGTCGCGGAAGAACAACTCGGAGAGTGTGTTCATTTCATCAGTGCTTGCACTGAAGTTGGCATTGGCGAGCTTGCCGTTGGAAAATACCAGGGCTTCCGCTCCCTGTGCCGCGGGGTACGTCTCGTACACCCGCTGCGCCAAGTCGTCGATGATAATCTTGTACTCTATCGTGGGGAACCGCTCGATCAACTTGATCAAGTTGTCCTCGTTGATCTGGATGTCGACGTGGCCACGATGGTTGTTGCGCGCCCACCTGCTAAAGGCGATCTGGGTGCCGTTGTCCCCTCCCTGCTGTCTGTTGGCCAACAAAAACTCCTTGATGCCGCTGTCGTTGGTGTAGTCGACCCGAATGACGTAGTCGTCCTTGTACTGCATCAAGTCGATGGGGTGCTCCCGGGAGTCGATGGTGGAAAAGTGCAAGTGGCTGCCGCTGTGGCCGACCAAGTTGTCAAACCCAAAGGGGAACTGGAACGGAAACTGGAACTGGAACGACGCCGCAATGGCACAAAGGAAGAGCGGCGCTCCCAACGTCTGTGCAAACTTCATGTGTAGTAGAGGGCCCTGTGCTGGTGTGCTGAGGAAGGAGAGGAGAAGAAGAGGAGAGGAGAAGAAGAGGAGAGGAGAAGAAGAGGAGAGAAGAGGAGAAAGGAAGTTTTCCCTTTCTGTTGTGTTCAATGCACCCCAAACCATTTCATCTCTCTTTTTTCTCTCCCTTTTTTCGCACTTTTTTTCGCTGCTTACAAAGTGGGGTATTCCCATGCCACATGAGACGAGGGACACACTGAGACAGCTGCGCAAAACCCCTCTGTGATGGATTCTTGTGATGCTCCTCATATATAGTTTGTATCTACCTCCTACACCCGTAGATGCATGGGTATGCCGTAGACTATAGGGGCCGCGCCGTTCATGTACCGCAACACGCACTTGGCCCGGCTGCTGTCGATGGCGCGCGCAAGGTCGAGCCGCTCGGCCCTGCCGCTGCTGCCGCCGCCACCGCCCTTTGGAGACGGCACCAACCCCCATTTCTGCAACACCGCCATCGTGAACCCGTCAATGTCCTTATCGGTGACGTCCCAGAGGTTGACGAGCACCGCGGGCGACCCGCACAAGAGCCAGTTGTAGATATTTCCCAGTGGCTCGCACAACCCCATATCGTCCAACACCCCGGACGAGCAGCCAATGAGCAAGCTCGCGGGTGCAGGTTGTGGTGCCGCCTGCTCCTCGCCACCTCCTCTAAGACACGCCTGGAACATGGTCTTGACCCTAAAGTACTGGTCACATCCGCCGTGGCCAATGTAGACAAACAAGTCGGAGCCGGTGATGTCACCCACAATCACATCCTCGTCTTCTGGCTTGGTCCCGATGGTGCCCCGCCACCGCGGGTTGCAGGCAAAGATGTGCTTGAACCGCTCTTCGGTGCGCACCAAGTCGCCGCCGGGGTTGATCATGTAGTACAAGTTGGTGCTGTCGATGGTGGGGGCGGCAGCAGCGATGCTTCCTCCCCACTCTTCCTTTCGCTTCTCGAGTACCCCCGCCAACATCGACACCGATGGCATCCGTGACACCGACTTGCCCTGAAAACACTCCATGGACTCCCAGGGGAAAAAGAGGCACCGCAGGCTGGGCACCAACACCGTGTGCTGGTCGCGCACGGAGATCTGCACCAGTCGGTACTTTTCCACCACGGGCCTGGCGGCGGCGCCAAACTTAGCCGTGTTAAACAAGTGTGAGTCTGCTGCCTTTGTCGGCTCTCCAAGCTGGTGCGCCAAAGTGGTGGCCACCACGTGAGTCCAGTCGTCGACGGCTTCGCGGGTGCACGTGTGCATTGAGTACATGCCCCGCCACACCGCGTCGCCGAGGCGCACATCCTGGCGGTGTCGTGGCGGCACGCACGACTGAACAACCTTGTGCATCTCTTGCCTGAACTGGTCAAAGGCAGCACCAAGCTGGCATTTCAGCAACATCCCCGTAAAGCCGCCCACCCAGTTGGTCTCCACATAGTTCAAAATGTCCTTCATGCGAAAGTCGAGCCCGAACCGCATCTTCCACCACATCTGGCGGTCCTCCTTGGTCTTGACCTTGGAGGTGGTGGCGTGTCTCGTGGACAAGTTGCTTTCCTCAGTGAGCTTGTGGAACTGCTCTTTCACGGCATCAAAGTCTGTGGCATTACCCTTGAAGCGGGACAACGGGAGACGCGCTATCACGGGGTCCTGGTCCCTGCCCATCCTGCATAGCAACAAGTCGCCGGTGAAGTGGCATACATCGAGGGTGACGACAGTCCAGCCGGGAGGGAGCAGCGACACCGAGACCCCAGTCTGGATCTGCTCCAACTTGAGGATGTCGTTGTTGTTGGTGGTGGTGGTGGTAATCGGCGCCGGGACCAACACGTCGCTGTGTTTGGTGGCAGCTTGCATCCGCTTGTCGTTGACAAACCCAAAACTGTTGATGCGATCTTGCGCCATGATCAACTTGTTGGCCAAATCAAGGTCTATGCCAGCGCCAAGCAACAGCCCCGGGTCGGCCGCCAGCATCATGCTCGCACACTGGTGCAACAAATAGTAGGCATCCCTAAGCTTGTGGATGGGCACAAACAGGCTCCCTTCTACTAGCGCCAGCATCCTCGCCTCGCATCTCCTCAACGCAGTAAGTACATAGCACTTGGCAGCCCCGGTCTGCGCACTTTTGATGGCGGGTAAGAACTGCACCTGACATGCCATGCCAGTGTTCTCAAGAACCAGCTCGCACGTCTTGAGCTCCTTGCGCGTATCGACAATGGCGCGGGTGGTGGGGTCGAGCGGAGATATAGCCTCGATGTTGGCGTGCACCGCGAGCAAGTACTCAATGTCAAAGTCGTCACTTGACAATGCAGCAAGGTCAATTTCTTTCTCGGCGCCGCCAATGCCCCTGAGTGCGTCGGCAGCACGACTTAGTTGGACAACCGTATTGTTGTTGCCGACCTGAGCGTGCTTCGCTATAAGCTTCTTCGCCAGCTCGAGACACTTTTCAACCTTTGTTCCTGTCATCACCCCGTAGATGCCAAGCTGGAGGTAGTTGGCGCACTGGCGCACTGGCGCGTCGTCGCTGGCGTCGGCAATCTTTTGCCACTCCCGCATATAGAACGGAACGTCACGCGAGACGCCCAACCCGGACAACAAGTGAATGGCGAGCCGGTAGCCTGCGCACAACAAACGGTGCGTCTCCCATCGAAGCTCGGTAACGCGGTCCCTTGGCACGCCCTCGGGGCCTCGCCCCCCACACCGCTTGATAAGGGAGTAGAGGATCTTGATGGCCGCCTGCACGTTGGCCATGGCGTCGCACGGTAAGCCCAACTTGAGGTTCAATCTCGCGGCAAGAAGCTGTAACCGGCTGAGAAGCACGAAGTTGTCAAACCTCCGCGTCATGGAGATCCGGACAGCAGCAGCGGCAGCAGCGGCAGCAGCTAAGTCAAACTCGGGTTTCTTGGCCACGACGCCAAGGATCTTGGCGTACTTTTCTTGCGCCTGGTCCACACTGCCCACGGCGAGGTAGTGCTCGAGCTGCGAGAGGTTAAAGTCCAACACCGGCTTGAGCGCGCCCGGTTTCCAGGAACGCAAGTGCTGGTTGAGCGTGACGAGCGTGGCCGACCACTCCTCGTGCCGCCGCAAGCTCGCTAACGTGTGGCAAAGCTCGGTCTGGAGAAACACCGTAAACTCAACTGGCGTCGGCTTTTCGGCAGTCGCGTAGATAAGATCCACCACCTGCTTGGCAAACCCGTGGTGCTTCAAGAATAGCACAGCGTGGCGTAGAGCACCCTGGCTGTTCTCGTCGCCAAGGTCACACGTGTGAACCCAGTTGTCCACACTTGCAATGAGTTTTGTCGCCATTGACTCATCCCATGTGCCCTCTTCCAACTTGCCGAGGCAGTATGTCACCATCACTTCCGGCGGAACCAGAGCAAATACGGTTGTGTCGGCTGCATCGTCGAGGTACGGCATGATGTCTGCTGTGATTGTAAGACCGCCTAGCACCGCTGTGTCCCCAGTTATAACGGCTAGTCTCACCTGCGTGCACTGCTGCAAGGTCCGGAACTTCTCGCTCTTGACGGCACCAAAGAGTCTGGTGTACGCCTGGAGCATCTTGGTAGTATTGGCGGCATACTTTGCGCGGTTTTCTGGAGCCATGCTCTGCCACTTCAGCACGATGTTTCCGGGTAAAAACAATTTGGGAATGCTCGCAAGCACATGGGCGTTCAAGTATGTGCTGGTGCTGGCCATGACTGCCTTGAAATTCTTGGACGTGTACTGCAAGGTCACCTGTAGTAGAATAAAGTGGAACGCAACAACCATCTGGGCAACCTGGTGATTAGCGGTGTCCACAAATGGCACGCCCTTGAGTAAGGCGGCAACAGTACTTATAGTGCTGGTTGTGGTGCTGCCGGTGGCTGTGGTGCTGCCGGTGGCTGTGGTGCTGCCGGTGGCTGTGGTGCTGCCGGTGGCTGTGGTGGTATTGCTGATGCTGATGCTGATGCCGATGTCGCTGTTTTCCGAGCCAACTCCGAGCATCCTGGTGATCTCGTGGTGCCACCGGAGCAACTCGTCAAACGCGTGCTCCAACTGCTTCGACTCGATGAGTTTCACCAAGAAGAGCTGGTGTTTCCGCAACACCGCCGCCGTGCTGGTCGCATCCCTGCGGTGAATTAAGTATAAGCTCTGGAGACACAAGGACACAATGTTGGTATCGATATCGCCGGCTGTCCTCAGTAGCTGGTCCAAGGCACTTGTGCATTCGGCCTCAAGCGACTTGGCGTTGTGGCGGGGCAAGTTGGCCCGCTTTGCGGGAGATAACGGTGCTCCCGACGCCGATTGGATAAAGGAGGCTAATCGGTGTTCAAGTGGATCGGCCATCATTACGGGGAGGCCCTCTGCTTTGTTGTGTGGAGGCGGCGACGTGGCAGGTGCTTTTGCGTGGCACAGACAGAATGGAAATGGTAACTGGAAAAAGGTAAACAAAAAGAGGTCAGGGTGGTCGCGAACGAGACCAAGTGCGGTGTGGTCACGTGGTTGTATCTGACGCAATATTTCCTCTCTGCTCCCCCAATCTAATAGGTGCATCAACTTTGTGACTCTGCGCGGCGATTCTTGGCGCTAACAAAATTTTCAGAATCAAGGAACAACCACAACCACAACCACAACCACAACCAGACCACCACCAAGAACACTGTTCCCACCATGCAGCGCAGAAGTGTTTGTGCCTTAGCATCTCTCGTGATCAAGAGGGCCGCGCCATTGGTTCCCGCGGTGTCGCGTGTTACCCGCACCCGCTGCTACTCCACCACAAAGTCGGTGCCCCTCACGGCGGAGACTTATGCCCACAAAGTGCGGCGCGACCCCAAGTTCAAGAGGTTGGATGACGCCGACCTCGAATTCTTCAGAGGCGTGGTCACGGACCAGGGGTTGATCACGGACGCCGATGACTTGCTCTTCTACAACGAGGACTGGATGAGAAAGTACCGTGGCCAGTCGCAGTTGGTGTTGAAGCCCAAGACCACCGAGCAGGTGGCACGCATCTTAAAGTACTGCAACGACAACAAATTGGCGGTGGTACCCCAAGGCGGCAACACCGGCTTGGTGGGCGGCTCCAACCCCGTGTTTGACGAGATTGTCTTGTCCTTATCTTTGTTGAACAAGATCCGGTCGTTCGACGAGGTGAGCGGCATTTTGAAGGTCGACGCCGGCGTCATTTTGGAGACTGCCGACCAGTACTTGGCCGAGCGCGGCTACATCTTCCCCTTGGACTTGGGCGCCAAGGGATCGTGCCACGTTGGCGGCAACGTTGCCTGCAACGCCGGTGGCTTGCGGTTGTTGCGCTACGGCTCGTTGCACGGCTCTGTGTTGGGCCTCGAGGCGGTGTTGCCCGACGGCACCATCTACAACTCTATGAACTCATTGCGCAAGGATAACACCGGCTACGACTTGAAGCAGTTGTTCATTGGCTCCGAGGGCACGCTTGGCGTCATCACCGGCGTGTCCATCTTGTGCCCCGCGAGACCACAGGCCCAGAACGTGGCCTTCCTCGCCGTCTCGAGCTACGAGGCGGTGCAGCAGGTGTTTGTGGAGGCGCGCAAGGAGTTGTCGGAGATCTTGTCGGCGTTTGAGTTTATGGACAACACCTCGCAGAAGCTCACGGCGCAGCACTTGAAGTTGGACCACCCCATAGAGAGCGGCGAGTACCCTTTCTACATCTTGATTGAAACCTCCGGCTCGAACAAGGACCACGACGACGAGAAGTTGGAGACCTTCCTCGGCAATGCCATGGAGGTCGGGTTGGTGGACGACGGCATCATTGCCCAGGACGAGACCCAGATTCAGTCGCTTTGGATGTGGAGAGAGTCGCTTCCCGAGGCCACCCAGATGAACGGCGGCGTGTACAAGTACGACGTGTCTATCCCGTTGGCCGACTTATACAGCTTGGTTGAGGACTGCAACAAGCGGTTGGACGCCGCCGGCATTGCCAGCTTGGACGACGCGTCCAAGCCCGTGGTGGCTGCCGTGGGCTACGGCCACATTGGTGACGGCAACTTGCACTTGAACGTGGCTGTGCGCGAGTACTCGCGCGAGGTTGAAAACGTGTTGGAGCCGTTTGTGTACGAGTGGATTGCTGGTAAGCACGGCTCGGTGTCGGCCGAGCACGGCTTGGGGTTCCAAAAGAAGAGCTACATTGGCTACTCCAAGAACGAAGTGGAGATCAAGTTGATCAAGGAGATCAAGCATCATTACGATCCAAACGGGATCATGAACCCCTACAAGTATGTGTAGAAGAAGAAGAAGAGACGTGTGCTATTATTAAAAGATGGACTTGGGCTTGTTCCCTACTTGAGTGGGGCCGAGATAGACTGGTGGATCCTCGGGAACTGGGTTGTTCCTCCTCCTTTTGTTGTGGCCATCACTGTCGGAGTTGCTGTAGTCGGTGTCGGCATTTGCAGTGCTGCTTCGTTTGTCGCCCACCGAAGCCAGGTTATCGTAGGTGACAATATCAAAGTTGTCGTCCATCTCGCTATCAAACTCGGACCTCTCGGCTCTGGCGGGTGCAGCTGCATACGCCAGTCTGACCAGTTGCCCTGGCTGCCCTGGTTGGCCCAGCTTCGCCGGCCTCCCCGGCATCGCTGGCATCGTTGGCTTTTCTGGCCTCTTCATGGGGCCTATATCATTTGCATTCCTGCTCGGGCTTGTGGCGTCTACACCTTCCACTCTTTGGGGCACGGGCGCTGCCAACTGGAGCTTCAAGCTGACCTCCTTGGCCTCCACGTCGCTCTTATCCTCCGACGTGATCTGGATAAACTGGATACTCACGTGCGGGTTGTGCAGGAGCTCAAAGAGAATGGGGTCACCGGGGTTGCGGAAGTATATCTCAAAAAAGTCGTTGCTGGCCATGCTGATGTACTCCTCGTCAAACTGCTCCGAGTATGAAGACGCGTTGGTGAAGTAGTTGATCAAGTGGAGAAAGTTCTTGAAGTCGCGCATACCAAAGTTGACCATCCTCTTGGCGGGCGGCAGTGGGGCAGCACTCGCCACTGGCGCCGCAGTCGGTGCTCCCGGAGATAACAAGTTGGTGCTGGCCAACTCCTCCAAACTGATGGTCACGGTCACGGCCATGGGCTGCTTGAGATAGTCGCGGTCCTTGACAATCTGCCGCGTGTACCCGCCAAACGACACCTTGTCGTTCTTCACGTCGATCTTGAAGTCTTCGGCCGAGGCCGGCACCATCTCCAAGAATTGCTTGGGGATGATCTGGTCAATCATGATATAGTTGATGCGGCGGCGGTCGTCAAGCTTGTGCGCGGGCTGTAGATACATTCCGTCCTTGTACGTCTGGGCAATCTTGATCTCGTCGTACTGCACTGGCAAGTAGTTCGCCTGGTACTTTTTGATAATCATCTTCTTGGTCTTGATCTCGATAAAGAGCTTATACTTGGCGGCATGCAGCGCGGTGCTGGACCAGTCGACGCAGAGGCGCACGTACTGGTACGGGTCAAGGTTCTTGAACAAGGTGGCCAAGTGGCGCGAGTTGATGACAAACGAGTAGCTGGTCTTGGCCGGGTCCTCGGGGTGTTTCTGTAGCCCCTCCGGTAGCGTGTCGGGTCCCAAGTCAACGCTGTAGTCGCCAAAAAAGGAGTTCTTGAACACGATCTCCGCGTGTGAGGTCTTGGACGCGTTGACCACCGAGAGCGAGAGACTCGTGGCGGTGGCGGTGAACTTGATGGCCTCGGCCATGGCCGCAAGCGTGGTCACGCACTTGGACCACATGAGCTTGTGCCTGTTGGCGTCGATCGTGGCAACAAATCTCATTGCTGGTGGGAGCGGTGCTGATGCCGTATTGGTGAGGTCCTCTTCAAACGTGGCAAACAAGAGCCCGCCCATAAAATAAAGATGGGCGCGCTAAAAAAAGTCTGCTACAGCAACCACTTTTCTTTCTCCACACCCATGTTGCGCCTTTTGCTCATAAACCCCAACTCGTCCACAAAGGTCACCAACACCTTCAGGCAGGCGCTTGGTGAGACGTGCACCGCCGGCACCGGCGTGGTGTTGGACTACTATACGGCGCCCGGCGGGTCGCCACGCGAAATCACCAATAACGAGACTGCGAAAAAGTCAGAAAAGGAGGTGCTCGGCGATCTCCGAGCCCGCGACTTGAGCCAGTACCACGGGTTCTTGGTGTGCTGCTACTCGGACCACCCTTTGGTGGGCTCCTTGGGAAGTGCTACGGGCCGGCCTGTGCTCGGAATAATGCAGGCAACGTTGATGTACGCGTTGCTGAACCCGGGCTACAAGCTGCTTATCTTGACCAGCAGCAGCGAGTGGGGGCCGTTGCTCGACCAGGCGGTGATTGACTTTGTCGGGGCAGGAACAAGTGCGGGCGTGGGTGCGGGCGCGGAACCCACCGCGAAACTCCCGCGGCGGTTTGCACCCACCCGGGGCTTGGACATCCCCGTGACCGGTCTTGCCGACGAGGAGAACTACAGTCAGATCCGGGGTAAGGTGGCCGCGATTTTGGCAAACAGCGACGTCAACTGCGTGTTGCTCGGGTGTGCCGGCATGGCGGGGCTCGGGGTGCAATTGGCGTGCGACTTTGCGGGCGTCCGGTTTGTTGACTGTGTGGACGTGGGCGTCGAGTTCTTGTCTGCGTTGGCCCGCTACGATTCCAAGTTTGCATGATGGGAAACAGGGCTTGACACATCTGTATAGGAGCAAGCAAATGGCTCGCACTAAATTACATCTGCAACAGAAAAAAACTGCAATGCACAGAGGTCACCCAATCTTGTGGCGAATAAATGTGAGACAAAACGCCCCCACCTCCCCATCACCATCACCATCACCATCACCATCACCATCATCACATACACATACGCATACGCATACGCATACGCATACGCATACGCATACGCATACGCATACACACATACGCATACACACATACACATACACACATACGCATACACCATATACGTTCCCCATTGTCATAGACTGGACCCCTGCATTATGTCGTTTTTGTTTAGAGGCAGGGACAGCACGGAAAAGACCGAGGAGCATGTTGCTCCTGTCACCAGCAGAGAACCTGCAGCGGAGAAAAGCAACGATCTGGCGGGTCAAGACAAAAAGAAGGGTGAGGACAGCGGCGGTGCTGCTGAGCGCACGGCATCCCCCCCGCCAGAGCCCGCGAGCAAACGCAAGCAGCCGCTTAGGAAAAGGACCACGTTTCTCAGGAGCCTAATAGGGGGCAACGGCGACAGCAGCAGCGGCAATGGCAACAGCAAGAACAACAACTCGACATCCTCCCTCGTGTCGAGCTCGTCGTCGGTGGCCAACCTGCTCCCCCCGCTCCCCGCGTTGCGTCTTCTTGGGTACAAGACGACCACCAAGCACCGGCTCTTGGACCAGGAGCTCGCGGACAATATCCGCAACCTTATGCCCGCGCGGCACCAGCTCTTTGACGAATGGGAGTTGGTGTACTCGCTCGAGCAGCACGGCATCTCGCTCAACACGTTGTACCGCAACAGCAACGCCGACCTCCAGTTGCAGCGGTTGCGGCGCAAGCGCCGCGACAAGGGCTTTGCCGAGGGCGTGGTGAGCCAGATGGTGGTGGGCAACCGGGTGTACGAGCCCACGCGCACGCACGCGTACGTGTTGGTGCTCAAGGACGAGAACCAGCAGTGCTTTGGGGCGTTTTTGAACGAGCGGTTGCGGCCCATGCCGGAAAAGAGGTACTACGGCACGGGCGAATGTTTCCTCTGGAAACGCAGCGACACCACGTTCAAGGCGTTCATGTACTCGGGCGTCAACGACAATCTCATATACTCGAATCATGACTTTATTGCCATTGGCCTGTCCAACGGCAAAAACGGGTTGTATATTGACAAGTCGTTGTGTAGCGGGGTGAGCTACCCGTGCGACACGTTTGGCAACGAGGCGCTCAGTCTGGTGGACGACCAGTTTGGCCGGTTCAAGGTCATGGGCTTGGAGGTGTGGCGCGTCGGCAGCCTCGAGTGAGGAGGGGAAGGAAGGAGGAACCCGCACTGGGCACTGGCACCGTTGGCTAACATGGTTCCTGCGGGGACGGTCGCGGCACCCCCACTTTCGGGCAAGGGTCATTCCCCGGTGCGTGTGACCCTGCTGTGTGACTCCACATTTTTCTTATGCTTAGAAGTATACTAGGTGTTATATGCAGTCGCCACGCGTGGTCGGCACTGCTAGTTCTGTCTTTTCTCGCCATCGGGACACGACCTCTCGGCGCCACGCATAAAGGCTGCTATTGTTGCCCAAAAAGCTGACCCCCTTACCTTATGAGTTGGTGTTACTGTTAGTGCCACCGGTACTGACGATAAGATAAGCCTAAACAGTCCCGCCAGAATAAACAGGGAAAAAAACACACCACGCATAACAGACTACACACACCACATCTACAACACCGCTAATTCCACCCTTGCCCTTGAGATACACGTCGTGCTTATCCTGCCATGACGCACGTCATCAACGACACCACTAGAATAAACAAACTGTATGTACCGTGCACTGTGCGATGCCCTTGTGTGCGTGAGTGTGTGCGCCTGCCCTAGGTGGCGCCCGCACCCGGACCCGCGCCCCCCGTGGCTGTCACTTGATTTTATTACCCCTTGGGTCCCGTTTTTCCCTTGCTTGGCAAAGGGAGGGAAGAAAGCACTAACACCATATACTAGTCACACCAGCCCCAAGAAGGGCCACAAGTTGGGCACGGCGTCGGCGACATGGAAGAAGATCAAATCGGCCACGGCCGTGAAGGAGGAGGGGCTGCAGCACAGCACCTTGGTGGAGAGTTCCTCCGATGGCGGGTTGTTTATGCTATTTCCGGACCAGCGCGTGTTTGAAGTGTGGCGGTGGTCCCGCGACGGCGACTCGTTGCGTTTGGGGGTCCAGGTGCCGCTTGAGCGGGAGATCCAGACGTTCAGGGTGGTGGAGACGACCGGTGACCGCCACGTGCTTGCCGCGATTGTCAAGGAAGGAGACGGGTCGTGTCTGTTGCAGCACATCGCCTTGTGTGCCCCCAGGGCCAAGCCTGCGTCCGTTGAGACCGTCCTGAGCACCAAGTTGGACGGCGACTCGTTCATGTTAAAGACGAGCGGCAAGTACACTGTGGTGGGCAATCGCCAGGGCCAGGTGTACGTGTACGAAAACACTGGCGGCGCCATCCGCCCGTGCCACGCGCCCACCATCAGCAAGCGCAACCCCTCGGCGCAGCAACTGGACACGTGCGGCCTTGTGTTGCAGACAAGCTTGTGCGAGGGCAACGCCGTGTTTGACTTGGTCGACAACTTTCTTGTGTACTGTCCGACCAAGGAGGAGTATAACCATTTGAAAGCAGTGGGGACGCCACGAGCAGAGGCGGCAGATGGCAACAGCAGTGCTGGCACCAAAACCGCCACTAAGTCCACCAGTGCCGACCCCATCGTGACCAACGCCAGCTATTCCCCTGCCCCACGCAGGCCAATGTCCGCTTCCTCCATTTTCACCCCCATGAAACTCCCCGCATCCGGCCCGTTGGTGTACAAGGTGCTCGGCTCGCTCTCCAACACGGCGTTGGACGGGTTGTTCAAGCTCTCGGAGTACTCGTCGTCCAAGTTGAAGGCGTACATGGACTCTCCTGCCGAGCCGTCGCTCAACTCGATCAGCAAGTCCATTGGCCAGCTCCTCTACTCCACCGCCACCAGCACCGCCACCACCTTGCAGCAGAACTTGCATCCGCGTGACAACCAGCTCATCGCGGTGGTGGACCTTGCCAACGACGCCGTTTTGGGCACGTTCAAGCCCCCCGGCGGGGTGTCACAAGTGTCGCTCTCGCCCTACGACCTCCAGTTGGTGCACGCAAGCTTGCGCGGCGACCTGTTGTACATGTGGGACTTGTACCGGTTGCCGTTGGACATTGCCCTTATTGGCAAGTTCACGCGTGGCAAGACCTCGTCGGTGATTCAGGATGTGTTTTGGTTGGTGAACCGCGACGAGCGCGAGGGCATCAATTCGGGGTTTGGGTGCATCACGCGCGCCACAGGGTCGGTGCACTGGTACAATATCAACTACTTGTCGGGCGGCACCGGCGGGCTGAGCAACTACCCCAACAGCTTCAAAAAAAAGGCGCCCGGGTTTTCCAGCGCGTTTATGGACTCGTGGATCTTGCCGTCGTCGCGTGCGACACGGTTTGTGTCGGTGGACGACCAGTTGGCAGTTATCGACGATGCCGGGTGTCTCCGGTTGGTGAGCCCGTTGAACGGGAGCCATTTTTACCGGTTTCAACTACCAGAGCAGCCGGTGCTGGCAGAGGCGGTGGAGGAGCAGACAGAGGAACAGGCGGACGAGCCGGCTGTCTGTGGCGGTGAAGATAGCACCAACAATGACACTGACAACACCGCTGCTGCTGCTGCTGTTCCTTCCGCCGGTGCAATCAACCCCTTATCGCAGGCTGAGATTGAAACGTGCGCGCCGTTTCTCAACTTGATCAACAACAAGAGGGTCGAGTTTGCTACGTACGAGGAGGGCACGCCAGGCGACCTCCTGTCTGACTTTGGCAACCCGCTTATCGAACATGTTGTTGCATTCAACGATAAGGCTAAAAACACCGGTCTAGCGCTAGACAAGCTTTACATTGACCAGGGCGATGGCGATGGCGACGGCGACGGCGACAGCGACAGCGACGAAAGCGACGACTCAAAGGATTTGGTGGAGATATGACGGGGAGCTACACCGTCTGCTCTTGCATCTGGTCCTTGTTCCTCCTGTGGTGATGGCGGTTGATGATGTCTCCTTGTCCCTCGTCTCCTTCTTCCCTTCCTCTTTCCCTGCTCCCCCTTGGCCCTTCCCTCGGGCGGTTGATACAAAATAGAACCCTCGTCGTTTTTGACCACTAGAATATCAATCTAATCAACTCCAATATAGCGCCGCCACACACCAAGAACAACAACACAAATAGCCACGACCTGGACACCGGGAACTCGCTCTTTGTCTCCTCGGGCTTGGGCTTGCCCCACAGTTTTGTGATTTTCTTTTCAAACTTGGCGTTAGCCGCTCTCTGCTTGGGGGTCTGCAAGGCCTATGCGATGGGGAAAGAAAGCCCAGACGTTAGTAAAAAGGAACAGAACATGGTGTGGTTGCTGGAGGGCGGCTCTGCCCCCCTGCTGGCACATACCATTATGTGTATATGAGTATATGTGTATGTGTGGTTTCTTTCCTGGTTGTGGTGGGTCAAGAAGGGGAAATGTTGATTCTCCCAAAAAAAATCGTGTTCTGTAGCGTTTAGTTTCGACACGTCATTTGAAACCAAAAGCGATCCGCGAGTGAAGAAAAAGAAAAGAAAGCGCAAGGTGGAAGGCGAGGATAGAGAGACGGCAGAAGAGAAAAAAAGGAAAGTGGGAGAAAAAATAGCGTCGCCTGGTTTCGATCCAGGGACATCAGGGTTATGAGCCCTGCGCGCTTCCACTGCGCCACGACGCTTGGTTCATGGAAGTGTGTGCTGCTCGGTTGGTCAGCACAAAGCTGTTTTTCTTTTTGCTACGGCGGTGTGGATGTAGCGTCTCTTCTATACTCCTCTGTCATTTTAGTTGAAAAAGCTACCAAATCCGTGGAAAATGGGTCCTTGTTGAAGCAAGTGTC
The DNA here is from genome assembly GCA_002094185.1 of Zhuliangozyma boniae. Lineage (NCBI taxonomy): Eukaryota > Fungi > Ascomycota > Pichiomycetes > Serinales > Debaryomycetaceae > Zhuliangozyma > Zhuliangozyma boniae. Next base: position 17,392 of record MXQC01000134.1, read on the forward strand.
TTCTTATCACATGGACATCTATGTAATCAACGCATGCCGGTTGAGGCGTGTGCAGGAGCTACAGCCATGGCACACCCTCTCCTGCGCCCGAAAAAGCACAGGGAAAAGTGTCCATCAGTAGAAAATGTGGTTGTGGGAGTCTTTTCTCCAAAGGAGATAAAGACGGAAACATTTACATGCTTCAACTTTAAAGTTTTTGAGGTGGCCGACACAGCTCACATGGTTGGCCCGCAGAGCCGTTGACAACTGTGATGGGCGGCAGCAGGGGGCACGTTGCAGGAGTCTAATTTTGAGCTAACGGCTGTGATAGTGGAACGGCGGATACAGAGAGACAGAGAGCAAACAGAGTTTAGAGTGTCAATAGGGGGGAGTACGGAGCAGAGCACTTTGTGGCTAATCCCCATGGCTGTACTCAAGATGAATGTGACTTATTTGCAAGGACCTAGGAGAGGCGTCCTTCACAACCACAACCAGTCGCTCCTCTTTCCTACCAGCGTACACTGCGCGGAGTAGTACTAGAGCAGACGCAGACGCCTGGTGGCAGATACGAGTTCTCCCTTTTTTCCCCTGTTTGTTTTCCGCACCACAATTCTCCACTAGACACATTTTCCCTTAAGCGCTGATTTATTTCTTCTCCAACTCCCTGCGGAAATACAAAAGATGCTGCCTTCTTAAACCCGTGCCGAGGTATGTTTTCTGCTAGCCCTGTTGAAGTGGGGGAGAAAGACACAAGAATGGCAAATTGATCTTGCAAGCCACAGGCGCAGACAGTACAAATAGATATGCAATCGCATCGTTTATTCCCTCTTCCTCTTCTCTTCCTCCTGCCCCCCTTCTCCTACTTCTTCTCACAGCACTACCTTTTGCTGATCCGCCCCCCCCCACCATGTCCGCCCTCTTTCGCGAGTCCCCCGAGAATATCCTCAAGTTTATCGAAAAAACCTTGCCCCTCGATCCCAGGTTGACTGATGAGGCCGTGGTCTTGCCCAACAGCCAGGAGGAGGGTTACTCCGCCGTGTACCGCAACAAATACACCAAGAACGGCTTGATCAACGTCCCCTACCCCGGCTTGGACACGTTGTACGCGTTGGTGGAGAACTCCATCGCTGCCAATGGCGCGCGCCGCGGGTTTGGGACCCGCGCCAAGAAGAGAGACGGCACGTTTGGCGCCTACGAGTGGCAGGACTACACCACCATCCGGCAGCGCAGAAACAACTTGGGCTCGGGCATCTTTTTCGTGTTGCAGAACAACCCCTACAAGACCGACAGTGCCGCGCACCAGAAGTTGAACTACGACCTCAGCCGCAAAGACTCGTTCATCCTCACCATCTACTCGCACAACCGGCCCGAGTGGGCGTTGTGCGACTTGACGAGCGTGGCGTACTCCATCACCAACACCGCGTTGTATGACACCTTGGGCCCCGACACCAGCACCTACATCTTGGAGTTGACCGAGTGCCCTATCGTGGTGTGCTCCAAGAACAAGGTGCGCACGTTGATCGAGTTGAAGGACAAACACCCCGATGCGCTCAAGGAGTTGATCACGGTGGTGTCGATGGACCCGTTGACCACCGACGATGCGTTCTTGCGCGACCTTGCACACGCCAACAGGATCACCTTGTTTGACATCCACCACGTGGAGAAGCTCGGCGAGTTGAACCCCTTGGCGCCAATCCCACCCACCCCGGACACCAAATTTACCATCACGTTCACATCGGGCACCACGGGCGCGCACCCCAAGGGTGTGGTGTTGACGCACCGCTCCGTCGTGTCGGCCGTCACGTTTATGTTCTCGAACTTACGCGCCAGGATGGACGGCACCTTTTACGACTTCTTGCCATTGGCGCACATCTACGAGCGCGTCAACCTCCAGTTTGCCCTCTCGGTGGGCAGCTCCATAGGGTTCCCGCAGTCGGCGTCGCCCTTGACATTGTTGGAAGACTGCAAGGAGTTGAAGCCCGATGCGTTGGCGTTGGTGCCCAGAGTGTACACCAAGATGGAGGCAGCCATCAAGGCGCAGACCATCAACAACACCGAGAAGCCGTGGTTGCAGGCGCTATTTACGCGCGCCATCAACACCAAGATGGCGATGCACGAGGACCCCGCCCACGAGCACAAGAACCCCACGCACTTGGTGTACGACTTCTTTCTCAACTCGTTGCGCAAGAAAGTGGGGTTGCAGAACGTGGTAAGTTTGGCCACCGGAAGCGCCCCGCTCGCGCCCTCCACCATCAAGTTTATCAAGGCTGCGCTCAACGTGGGCTTTTCCCAGGGGTACGGTTCTTCCGAGTCCGCGGCCGGCGTGTGCGTGTCGTCCCGGTTCGACCCTCGTCCGGGCTCGTGCGGGCCCGTGTCGGTGACCACCGAGGTACGGTTGCGCGACATCCCCGCCATGGGCTACACGTCCAAGGACGAGGGTGGCCCGCGCGGCGAGTTGATGTTACGCGGCCCACAGATCTTCAGGGAGTACTACAAGAACCCCGAAGAGACGGCCAAGGCGTTTGACAAGGACGGATGGTTCCACACCGGCGACGTGGCCCGCATCGACCCTGGGTACGGCAATCGGATCTACATTATCGACCGGGTCAAGAGTCTTTTCAAGTTGGCACAGGGCGAGTACGTGAGCCCCGAGAAGATCGAGAACCTCTACATGTCGCAGTTCCCCTACATCCTGCAGTTGTTTGTGCATGGCGACTCGTTGCAGACCTACTTGGTGGGCGTGGTGGGCTTGGACCCCACCACCATTCACGCGTACATTGGCAAGAGGTTCCACGACAAGATCATGGAGCAGGAGGACATTGTCCAGTTCTTTGCCGAGCCCAAGAACAAGCGCGCGTTGTTGCAGGACATGAACGCGGCTGTGGGAGCGCAGTTGCAGGGGTTTGAAAAGTTGCACAACATCGACGTGTCCTTTGAGCCCTTGACCATTGGCGCGGGCGTCATCACGCCCACGATGAAGATCAGAAGACCCATTGCCGCCAAGTTTTTCCGCAGCGCCTTGGACAGGTTGTATGAGGAAGGGTCGGTGGTGAAGATGGAGAAGTTGTAGCGCGGTAGCAGCAACATACTATACAGCTGTTCAGCATAACATATCCTTCTCCAGTTTTCCAAAAGCGGCTTCCATTGTTTCCCTTTTTTTATTCTTTCCCGTGTGTACTAGAAATGCTAGACTTGTTTACAAAGGTTGTAGGTCTCGCCCTTGGTGTCGCGCAAGTCGCCATAGCTGACGTGCCCGCTCCACGGCACGTCCTTTGCCGCGTACCGTGTGGGCGGAAGCTTGAACGGGAGTCTAACGGGTATATTCTCACCGGGAACGCCACCATCGTGCATGTAGACAGGAACCAACTTTGGGGGTGATGATGATGGCGGTGATGGCGACAGCAGCAGCAGTGGTCCCTGCTGCAGCACTGGCGGCACGACCAATACCCCCAACTCATAACTCGACACCTCATACACACTTGGGTCGTCGCTCGCAAACTTGTTGCCCTTCCTGCTGCCCCACGCCTGCTTGCTCAAGTTGTGGCTCCCCATGTACACCCACCTCAAGCTCTGCCAGTCGTCGCCGTTGTCGCACATGTAGAGCTTGACGTGCGGCATGACACGTTCGCGTCCGGTGACTTCCTGCTTCCCCGACGAGTTCCACCGGCGGAGGTACGGTTTGATACACTGCTTGAAAAAGTTCTCGTGGACGTATGACTGGGTGTAGTTGTAGTGGATGGCGGAGCCGGCAGGGAACCCAATGGTAGATGCAGCCACCTCACTGGGTGTGGGGAACACGATGCTGGGGGTATAGTGGTGCCGTCTCTGGTGGTCGCGGAACGGGCCCGCGCCCGGCTCGAGCAAGCGAAACTGCTCCTTGCCAAAGATCAACGGGCAGAGTAAGTGCGAGAAGATGCCTGCAGTCGACCACTTTTCGACCGAGGCGGGGTACGAGATGGCCGACACTTGCGCGAGCACATTGACGGCAGAGCTGGTGTTTCCAGAATTGTCGAGAAGGAGGTTGTTTCTGCGTAACGCCTGGTAGAGCTTGCCGTAGCCGAAAATGTCTGTGTCATCATCTTCAGCGGTGCTGTTGATGTTGTAGCTGCCCGGCGCCGAGGCAATCAACTCAACTTCCACGGCCAGAAAGTCGTACTGCCCGAGCAAGGACGCCACCTCGTCCACCTCGTTCTTGGCGTACTTTTTCAAGTATCTCACCAAATCGCGCTGGAACCGCGCGCCTTGCGCGGCGGTTGCCGTCTTGCCCCGTGTGAGCTTGCCCGACTTCCAGAGCATCTGGGTCAACCCGCCGCAATCGAGTCTTGTGATGTTGGCCGACATGATCACCACCTCAACGCTGTCAGGGTAGAAGTTGATCATCATCTTGGTGTGGTGCGTTCCGAACCGGTTGGGCACGTCCGCCACCACGCCGCGGATATTGTACTCTTGCTGGATCTGTGCGGTCTCGCCGTCTAGTAGCTCGTTTCCCGTGACAAAGACAATCTTCCTCCCCTCTTTGGCAACGTTGGGGTGGAGGAAGGAGAGGAAGAACGGCAAGTCGACGCAAAAGTTGAACTGGTACGTGGCCACGAGATCGGCCGAGCCGATCAAGTCTGCCATCCGCACGGCATCGCGGTTGACACGCGCCAAGTCGCACTCGGGGTAGCTCGGGTTGTAGAGCAACCTCAAGGGGGAGGTCCTGTGGGGGGTGCGTGTGGATGTTGTTGCTGTTGTTGTGGGCCCATCTTCGTCGGAGATTTCAATCACATCGGGCACATTGGCAGCACTATCCTCTCGCCTCGTCTTTGCCCGCTTCGTCCAGTGGGCCGATGCGGCTATCGCCGCCTCCGACTTTCGTTTGCTGGCCATGATGAAGCGCGGGCCAGCAAGAAGACACATCGCACGAATCGGTTGCTGCTGTTCTCGTGTGTTTCCTCGTGCAGCCCGATTTCTGTCTCTTATACACAACC
>MXQC01000135.1:0-22284 GCA_002094185.1 Zhuliangozyma boniae
CCCTTCCAAAGAGGGAGACGTTCTGCACTATTCTGGAAAGGTCCTGCACAGCAGCCAAGGTATAATATCACCCGTATCCGGATGGCGCCATGCACCAAAGGGAAAAAGAAAAAGGCGCCGCCTTTACATCTCTCTTTTGCCATCCCCCTTTGTCCGCCCCCGTAGCACTCCTTGTACTCTCGCAAAGATTCAGCGAAAGGCGTGATTGTCTCTGTAAGCTTCTGTAATGATGCGCCTTCTCTTGGTGGCATGTGTCCCGCAAAAAAGCTCAGGCGCCTTTGCCCCAGCTCACGTGTTCAAGTTGGGGCAGATGTCCCAAAAAATGCTGTCACGTGTGCATGTCACCAACCTGCTATACGCAACATTTTGCCATTATATGTTTTTCTTTCTTTTCCATATGCTATACGCTGTCGCCATTACTGTCAGAACCACCTCTACCTCCTCCTCCTCCTCCTCCTCCTCCTCCTACTTGCTTCTCTTCAACATTTCGTTTTGGATGCGGTCAAACTCGTCGTCAGGGATATCCTTCGCCGCGCGCTTCTTGCCCCGCGGCTTGCCGTACTTCGCCTCCAACGAACCCACCAACTCATCCAACCGGCTGCTGGCGCGTGACTTGATCATAGCCTGCAAGTCGTGCTCTGTCTTCAACCTTTGCTTACCCGCTATGAGTTTCTCTAACTTCTCGGCCTCCTTGGCCTCCTTGGCAAGCTTCTTCAACATTTGCCGCACCTTGGTCTTGCGTGACTTGGTGTACTTTTCCCACGACTTTAGAACCGGCTTGTCCACGCTTAATCGCGGCAATTCGGTCTCTATGACCTTGTACACGCGCTGCTCCTCGTGCTCGGTAAACTCCAAGTGCGGGATCAACTCAAATAACTTGAGGAAATCGCCATCGTAGTAGACAAAGTTGGCCAAAATGTCCTGCTTCTCCTCCTCGCTGTTCTGGTACCGCGTCCGGTCCTCGTCAATCATCTCAACCGTGATCTTTTCGTTCATGCTGGCAAAGTAATCCTCCCAGTTGAAGCTGTCTTCGACGTCGTACTCGGCGAGCAGGCCTGTGCGGTCAAATCGCTGTCTCCGTACGGGGTCGTTCAAGATACTGAACGCAAACTGGATCTTGGTGAACTGTTCCTGGAAATCAGCCGTGCTGCTGCTGCTGCTGGTGTCTGCATCGCCGTTGCCGTTGCCGTTGCCGTTGCCGTTGCCGTTGCTGTTGCCGTTGGTACCTGCGCTTGTCTGCTGGATCTTATCCGGATGGTACTTCAAACATAGTTTCTTGTATGTCTTTTTGATATCTATCGGAGTCGCGTTCTTGTCGACCCCTAAGGCCTTATAGGGATCTAGATCAGGATAGGGGATGCCCATTTTGGTCTGCGCGTGTGTGCTTGTATGGACAAGCTGTGCGGTGGTGTAGTTTTTTTCTTTACTATTCTGCCCTCGCCTTCTTGCTCGCCTATGGCTGTGGTGATCAAATGTAAACAAGTACTGCGATGCGCAAGCAGACAGAAAGGCTGCAGGTGAACACACGCACAGTGACGTTCAAGCAAGAAGTGCACCACTGACCTCTACGCAGCACCACCCATAAAACAATCTGTAACACGTTACTAATATATAGTGGGGAAAACAAAAAAATCTCTCGAATCATACTAGTACACTCACTCGTCTCTCTTTCTCCCCTTCAACTGCTCAATCTCGCGGTAGGCTCTCTCCAACTCCAGCTTCAACTTCTCATTGGACGCCGACAACTCCGACACCGCCTGCTCCGTCAACAACTTCTCCAACGTCCACTTCTCGATGTTGTTGTTTTCGTTCTCCTTCAACCGCTTGATGTACTCTACTGCTCTCTGCAAGATCTGCGCCTTGTTGGTGTCGGTAGTGGGGATCAATGACGCCAACTCCTTGATGCCGGCGTTGATAGCGTCTCTTCTCCTTCTCTCCACCTCTTTGTGGTTCTCCTTTCTCTGCTTTTGCCACTCCTCGCTACCGTGGGGCGGCTTGTCGCCCGAGGACCGGAAGTTGCCAGGGGAGTGCGCGCTGGACTCCGAGAGGTGGCTCTCGTCGTCGTGCGCGTGCTGGTGCGCTGTCGCCGACAGCTGCTGTTGCTGTCCCTCTCCACTGCTCTCGGTGTCGCGGTCGGCCTGTTCCAGCGATTGTCCCAGCTTGTTTTGTTGTTGCTGCTGCTGCTTGTATGCCTGTTGGTACGCCAACTGCTGTTGCTGCTGTTGGACAGCCGCCTCCTGCTCGTTTACAGCAACAGCCGCGGCGGCCTCGGCCAAGTTTCTGTCGTCCTCCTTTTCGGCGTACGAGTCCTGCTGGTTGTACAATTCCGAGTCGATGGATTCCTCCACCTTCCGCGACGACTCCTTCACCTTCTTGCTGGGCTTCTCGGCGCCGTTTTCCTCGTGTTCTCTTTTCGACATGGTTCTTTTGCTATGTTGGTTTGCAAGTTAGTATCACGGTGTCCACGTGTATATGGCACGACCAGGGCGAGAGATGGGGCCGGTGTTATAGTGGGTGCAAACGAATCTCACTCCCGTGCAGAACAAAAGTTCGGGACAGGAAGAAACCCACAACAAAAGCCAGCAGAAAGAATGAGCTGGGCCTCTCTGGCAAGGTGTCCAATGGCGACAGTGGTAGCAACAAGGGCGGAGCCCCGCCCTGTCTCTTTGTTGAACTTACCTTGTGTGGCTATTTGGTAACGCACTGTTGCAGACGTGGGTTGTGTCGGGACCAGATATAATATTCGCGGGTGCGGGTCTGGTGAAAATGGGGGGGTGGGTTCCAAAAGTCACTCCTTAGTCACGTTTGTTTGGCTTTTGAGGTTTTTTTTGCTGAACAGGTGATTTTCACATGATATGGTTGGATGGCGCACGACCCACGTTTATTGAACGAAACGCACGACCTGGAAGGGATTTTTTGTTTTCCTTTTTTGCTGGCTGTAGGAAACAGAATCGGAAGACACAAGGGAAGCGAGAGATGGTTGATGGGTGAGGGAAGTGCAAGAAGGAAAGGGCATCTGCCAGAGCATGTCGCGGATGTTGTTCTCATTCTGGCGCATTTTCTTCCTTCCTATTTCATGTCGATTTCGTAGTATTTCCATGGGAAACTGGAGAACATCATTAGCTACTTAGCATGGTCCTGCTTTCCCCAACATCTAACATGAACCACCACCCACGAGCGACAAATGGAACCGCTCCACACCAATCCCTCCGCCCTCTCTTTTCCGTGTTGCAATGGCTCACAACTTGCACAACTCCTGTCGGAATGCAACCGTCCATCCCGTTTGCATACCCAAAGTGGATGCACGGGAGGGAAACGACATCCCATGAGCAACTACATCACATGACGACAAGTATTCCGAGGGCGGAATATGCGCTTACGGTGTATGCATAATAGGGAAATATGCGCTTAACCAGGCGCACTCATAGTAAAATATGCGCTTACGCATGCACCGGAATTTCACGGCACCTCCTTTCCATCCTGCATGTAGGCAAGGTGCAGCCAGCTTCCCCCTAGGACACAACACCACGAATTGTAACCATCAGATGATCGGACGGCCATCACCCAACCGTCGCCGATGGTACATGGCCGAGAAAAACCGCAAAATGGCAGCAGCGTATAAATAGACAGCGAGAGTAGCTGATACACAGCTAGTTTAACTCCTAGTGTTTGTCTCATCAGTAACAGTAACAGCCAACAGCTACTACCATCACCGATAACCGCCACTACCACTACTACCATGTCTGAGATCACCTTGGGAAGATACCTTTTCGAAAGATTGCACCAATTGAGCGTCGACACCATCTTTGGCTTGCCCGGCGACTTCAACTTATCGCTTTTGGACAAGATCTACGAGGTTGATGGCATGAGATGGGCCGGTAACGCCAACGAGTTGAACGCCGCCTACGCCGCCGATGGCTACGCCCGGTTGAAGAACATTAGTTGCCTCATCACCACCTTTGGTGTGGGCGAGCTTTCTGCCGTCAACGGTATTGCCGGCTCCTTCTCCGAGCACGTGGGCGTGTTGAACGTTGTGGGTGTGCCCAGCATCAATGCCCAGGCCAAGCAGTTGTTGTTGCACCACACCTTGGGTAACGGCGACTTTACAGTGTTCCACCGGATGTACAAGAACATCTCGCAGACCACCGCGTTCATCTCCGACATCAACAGCGCCCCCGCCGAGATTGATCGCTGCATCCGCGACGCGTACGTGTACCAGCGTCCCGTGTACGTCGGTTTGCCCAGCAACTTGGTGGACTTGACCGTGCCCGCCTCCTTGTTGGAAACCCCCATCGACTTGTCGTTGAACAAGAATGACTCTGATGCCCAGGAGGAGGTCATTGAGTTGGTCAAGAAGATGGTGGCCGAGGCCGAGAATCCCATCATCTTGGTCGACGCCTGCGCCACCAGACACGCGTGCAAGAAGGAGGTTGAGCAGTTGATTGACTTGACCCAGTTCCCCGTGTTCACCACCCCCATGGGCAAGTCCGGTGTCAACGAGGCGCACCCCAGATTCGGGGGGGTGTACGTGGGCTCCTTGTCGCGCCCCGATGTCAAGGAAGCCGTTGAGAGCGCCGACTTGATCCTTTCCGTTGGTGCCTTGTTGTCCGACTTCAACACCGGCTCGTTCTCGTACTCGTACAAGACCAAGAACATTGTGGAGTTCCACTCAGATTACACCAAGATCAGACAGGCTACCTTCCCCGGCGTGCAGATGAAGGAAGCCTTGCAGAAGTTGCTCGAGACCGTGCAGCAGGCTGTCAACCCCAGCTACACCCCCGCGCCTGTGCCCTCGCAGAAGTTGATCAACTCGCCTGCGCCACCACAAACTCCCTTGACCCAAGAGTACCTTTGGACCAAAGTGTCGTCATGGTTCCGCCCCGGCGACATTATCGTTACCGAGACCGGTACCTCGGCCTTTGGTATTGTCCAGTCCCGCTTCCCCCAAGACTCCATTGGCATCTCGCAGGTGTTGTGGGGGTCCATCGGTTACACCGTGGGCGCCGTTTGCGGTGCTGCCATGGCGGCGCAGGAGCTCGACCCCAACAGAAGAGTCATTTTGTTTGTGGGTGACGGGTCGTTGCAGTTGACCGTGCAGGAGATCTCCACCTTGTGCAAGTGGGAGTGCAACAACACCTACTTGTTTGTGTTGAACAACGACGGGTACACCATTGAGCGTTTGATCCACGGCGAGAACGCGTCCTACAACGACATCCAGCCCTGGAACAACTTGCAGCTCTTGCCCTTGTTCAACGCCAAGGACCACGAGGAAATCAGAGTCAGCACCGTGGGCGAGTTGAACGTGTTGTTTGCCGATGACGGCTTTGCCCGGCCCGACAAGATCAGAATGATTGAGGTTATGTTGCCAAGAATGGATGCTCCCGCAAACTTGGTGGCCCAGGCCAAGTTGTCCGAGCAGGCGAACTCGGAGAACTAAGCAGTATCAGATTGTGTTTGCCTTTTATAGAATAAACGTATGCTATGAGCAAGAACATGAACAGCTATTGAGTTGTCTTGCGGGGTATAGCCCTGTGCAAAATAAAACTGTACTTTGCCTTCATATGCTGCTACGTTCCTAGAAACTCAAAGATATCCTCAACGATCTTGCCCTCCGTGTCGGCCTCGCCGCTCCGGTATGCCTCCTCTAGCGCCACGTATCGCAGCACCTTATCTTCAAACGTATCCCCGTCCGTCTTTAGCCGGTACAACGTTGGGTCGTACTTGATGGGTGCAAAGCTTCCCTCCACGTTCGCCATCATGCGCGCCGTGCTCTTGGCAAACGTCAACCTCATAACCTCCTGCTCGTGGAACAGGGTAAAGGCGCGCGAGGAGTGATACTGCATCAACAACTCGTCCTTTTTCAACAAGTCCAAGATATCCCCTTCCTGCATCACCACCGCGCTCGCGATCTCGTTGTGCGTCAACTTGATCACGCTCTGCTTGCGGTAGGGGTTCTCTCCAGAGTACTGCAATTTCTTAAGCTCAGCATCGGTCAATTGGTACGAGTAGTCCTCAAACGCTGCCACGTCCTCACCCTCGCCCTTCTGCTTCACTGCATGGTACTTGTTCCACTTTTTGCGGTCCTTGAAGAAATAGTACAAGTCTTCCTCGGACACCCACAATCTTAGTTTCGGCATAAACACGTGGTCTTTGTGATGCTTGGAAGTGAACCCCTTGGGGTACTCCTTGGCCAAGATGGCGGTGTACATGTGCGGGATGTACCCCACCTCGCCCTCAACCACCGTCTTCACCAACGGCGAGATCTCATCGTAGCTTGAGAAATGGTTGTTACGGCAATTGTACACCTGGAGTAACTCGTTCTCGGCGCGATAGTTCCTTTCATCCTTGGTAAACCCATCGGGCAACTTGCGCTCGTACTCTGTCGGTGGCTTGGTGTTGGAAAGCGCCAATGCCGTGATGTCGATATAGAGCCCCGTGTCCACGTCAATAAATCGCGCGTCGATATTGTTATTGCCATTGCCCTTCTCCCGCAAGGTCAAAAACGTGCCGCAGTCCAAAAAGTACCGGCCAAACCCATCTTGTGGGTCCTCAACCACCAACGTCTGGTTATACTCCAAGGACAACTTGTGCAAGTCGCCGATGGGCACTTGCACGTCAATGTCGGTGTCCCAGGGGAACGCGAGCCCATTCCAATACCACGAGAGCAAGGACCCATGCGCGATCCACGTGGCCACGCCTGTCTTGCGCGCAAAGCTCAACCACGCGCGCACCATGTGGTGCAACGTTAATGTCTGCTCCACCGTGCCCATGGTCATGCCATTGAAGAACCGCCAGTCGTAGTGGTCGCCGAGCCACGTGCCAATGAGCTTGGCCTCGTCAAAGTACTTGGGGGGACCGCCGTGCTTCTCCATGTACGAAGAATGCCGCAATGCCTCATAGTACGCCTGTTCCTTGGCGCTCAAAATTTCACCATGCTCAAGCCGCTTGGTGTAGCTCAAAATGATGGCGTTGGTATTCACCTTGAAACTGTCTTCGGGGATGCGGTGCAGGTACTCGGACATGATGCTACGCGTATCCGGCGAATGCCGCTTCTGGAGTCTCCTAAATTGCTCCAACACGTCCACGTGCTGCTGCTTCGTGGTGCGAGCGTAATTTTCCGGGATCTTGCTCGTGAGCAATTTGGCATTGGTGCTGATACCCACGGAGTACGTACCCTTTCTGGATAGGAAGAGTAACAGCGATGGCGGTGGGGCAAAGGAGTACAAGTACGATTTGCCCGCGAGTTTCGCCTTTTGCTGGGTGGTGCGCCCAGGGGACTTAAAGGCATTGAAGCCGGGGTGGATGCGGTGACCGTCGTTGTGTTTTGCGGGAAGCACAGTGTCGGCGGTACACCAGATCTTGGGGTCCAATGCTTCCTTGGTGGCTACGTTTTTTTCCTCCTCGAGCTTCCGGGCCTTTTCCTCGGGGGTGGGGTCAAGCTCTCTCTTGGAGATGCGGGGAGTGACCTCTGCTTCCTGTTTGGAAGGTTGCTTAAGCTCCTCCTTGGGCTGCTCCTTCGCTTCTTTCGACTCCTCTTTGGACTGTTCATTCTTCTCCTTGACCACTTCCTTTGTCTCCTGGGACTTTTCATCCTCCACCTTCTGCTCCACCTTCTGCTCCACCTTCTGCTCCACCTTCTGCTCCACCTTCTGCTCCACCTTCTGCTCCACCTTTTGTCCCTCCTGCTTCTCCTTTTGTCCCTCCTGCTTCTCCTTTTGTTCCTTTTCAGCCTTCTGCTCCTTTTCCACTCTCTCAGTTTCCTCCTTCTTCCTATCCTCCTCACCCTTCCTCGCCTTCTCTTGCGCCTGCTGTCTTGCCTCCTCCGCCATCTGCCTCTCCTCTTCCTCCTTCTTCTTCTTGGCCTCGTCCCAATCCTTCTCTAACCTCTCCAACTTCTTCAGATGCTGGTGGAAATTCCACGTGTCTTCGCGTGAATCCAAGAGCTCACACCCAGGTTTCTGCGTCCTGTCGGCCAACAAGTACTTGTTCAAATCGGACAAATCGACCCAGTCGTACCAGTTAAACGGCACCCTGACGTCCTTGCTGCCGTGGTGCTTATCCATCTCCTGGGCAATGTGGTGGTAGTATAATCCCAAGGTGAACCTGGGGTCAAACGGCTGAATCTCCGGTTTTGTCGTGCTGGTGCTGTCCATGTAGTAGTATTCCGGTACGGCCACCAGGGAATCGCGCACGGTGGTGTCGAGGAGCCAGTACTTGTTCTCCATGTCATTATCGCGCTTGTGAAGCACAAGGCTATCCACCCTCTGGTCAAGCACGCTATCGGGATCGCTATTGTCGGGGCCGTATATGCTCGGAGCGAGCTTGTCAAAGTAGTTTGTCGGCGGCTTGAACCGGCGCAAGGTGTCATACGACGAGGTGATGATGGTGAGGAACACAAGCGTAAGCAAGGTAGCCACGAGAAGGAACTGGAGGTTCTTGCGCCGCGCCAGGACTATAAGTGTGATCACCCGGATGGCGTAATCTAGGAGCAGTGCCAGCTGGAACATACTGGATGTGTATGTTGTTTGTGCTGTTGTCTGTTGAGATTGCCAAGTCACGCGACCGATCTGGATCTAAATGGCAAGCTACGGGAATGGGGAAAAAAGGTACCGAAAATATTTGTAGCTGATGACTGGTGTCTGATGACTGTTACGTCTCTTTATATGATCAAGTGAGTGTGGGATGAAGAGAGTATGTCTCTGAGATGTGATGTGCTTTAAGTAGCCGCCTCAACTCCTCCTCTTTGTGGTACTTTCCGGTGGAGAGAGGGAGGAAGAAAGGGAAAAGTGTTAGTGGTGGAATTGCAGGCAAAACAGGGCTTGCTATATATATGTGGAAGAAATGGGCCAAAACAGGAAGAGAAAAACCCACCCAAGAAAACCACTGTTGGTTTCTTTTTTTGTTGTTCTCTTTACTTCTTGCGCGGATTGAGCTGAACCGCGCGGGTTCTTGTCACACGACAATAAAATCATTAGCAAGTAGAAGAGGAGAGGAGAGGAGAGGAGAGGAGAGGAGAGGAGAGGAGAGGAGAAAGGTGCATTAGCACTATAAAAGTCACTGTCTTGGAGGAGAGAAAGACTGTGTGTGTTATGGGCAGTGCCATGAAAGGCAGAGTAAGGGGGGAGGGAGGGCAACGCCGAGAGAACTGGACCACAGTTGACTCCTTTCCTTCCTGGTTAGGAGTGGCACTCACACTTTTTTTCTTCTATTTTCTTCTCCGTGATGCACGGCGGGCAAAACTTGAAGGAGACCGCGTACGGACAAGAGCACAACAAAGACACGCGGAACCTTCTATCCGGGCGGGAAAGGAGGCGTGCATGTGTGTGTGTCATATGGAGTGGAATGGAGTGGTATGTCTTCCCTCTTCACCATTCGGCCACACACAGATGTTTCTTTATTTTTAGAAAGCTTCTGCTCTGCTCTGATTTGCTCCTGTGGCCCACTGCGTTCCTCCTCCCTCTTCTCGTTTCTTCAGTTTTTCTTGGCGGTGTGAGCAATCCTGGTGGAGCTGGACGCGATATCTTTCCAGAGCAAAAACGACATCGTCAACAACTGGCATGACGTGGGCCATAGGGGAGAATGTCTACTAGAAGCCACCGCCTCGAATGCAGGCGCCGATTTTGCCTCGATCTCGTATTGGAGAACGAGGAAGACGGGCACACACACTATAGCTCAAGCTCAAGCTCAAATCACCCTTTCTCTCCTCTTGTGCAGTCGTGCATATAACATTTTGTTGGATGGCGGGAGACGCAGTGCCACGCATTCTCTCACCTCTCGCACCCCCCTCTCCACTTCCATTGTCTTTGCAATGTGGGTGGATTGCATCGAGATTCACATTTTTTGCATATATACACACGGAACATCACCTGCACGCGAGGGAATAGAGCAGCAGAGCGGAGTCTGGTTTTCAGGGGAACTATGGTGGCATCTCTAGGTAGGCTGCACATCTCTTGACCCTTTTCTCCCCACCCGATCAGAGTATCAACTATCGCCCCACTTCCCACATCGTACGATCCAGATCCCGAGTTGGCCTATCTCCTGACACTTCTCGGGCTCCTTCCGTCGGAGTGTGATTGTCCCTCCTTTGCTCCCTTTCTCTACCCAGATCACGTGACAAAATAAAGAAGCAGGCAAACAAAACCAAAGCAAATTCTCGGCGATATGCGAAAGTAAATGCTCAACGTTATCACCAGCCAATAGATAAGGCAAAAAACAAAGGGTTCAATAGGGGGAAGAGGACTCCTATTACGGTTGCAACAGGACTTCTCCACTGCAAGCTGGTCCTGGTCCTCTCTCCTAATTGCACCCAATCCGATCGCCCACCCGTAGTTTTAACCGTTCCTTCTCCCCACACACACGCACATGCTTTTCCCTCGCCAAAGCAACTGAAACGGCTAAGCTCAGAGTACAAGAACAGTGTCACTCTGATTTTGCTACACTAATTTAGCGCGCATTTTTTTTCAGTTGCTACTGCCAAGTTCTACTGCTGCGTTATCAGTTTATTGGCTTTGCCCCTCTCCGCAGCTGATCTACCCTTATCGCAGAACAGGATATATAAAGGACCTGCTCTACGCTCCCTGCTCTACGTCTCCTGCTCCATGTCTCCTGTCCCGCGTCCCCTGTTCCCTTTCCCATGACACTCAAGACATTCACCAGTCGCACCACCCGCAAGTGGACCACGCGCGAGGGTATTCTCGGAGACTACGACTACAAGTATTTGTTTATCCCCGACATCCCCTTTGTCACCAAGGAACCCAAAACCCAGCCCTTTTTCGGGCTCAACTCCGACATGCCCGTGTTGCTCGGGGCCATCTTGGGGTTCCAGCACGCCTTGGCCATGCTTGCCGGCGTGGTGACGCCGCCCATCATCATCGCAGGCGTCGCCAACCTCTCGGACGAGATGCTGCAGTACTTGGTTAGCACCAGCTTGATTGTCAGCGGCATCCTATCCCTGGTGCAAATCACCCGTTTCCATATCTATGGCACCCCCTACTACTTGGGAACGGGACTCTTGTCTGTCGTGGGCACCAGTTTCGCCACTATCACCATCGTGACCAACGCTTTCCCCATGATGTACGCCAACGGGATCTGTCCCATGGCCGACGACGGCAAGACCCAGTTGCCCTGTCCGGACGGGTACGGCCGCATCCTCGGCAGTGCCTGTGTGTGCGGGCTCTTGGAGATTCTCCTCTCGTTCATGCCCGCGAAAACCTTGCAACAAGTGTTCCCCCCTTTGGTCACGGGCCCCGTGGTTATGCTTATCGGCACCCATTTGGTTGAAACGGGGTTCCAAGACTGGATCGGCGGGTCCAATTGTGTTGGCGCCATCTGCCATACGGGGAAATATAGTCTCGAATGGGGAGCCGCGCCCTACATCGGCTTGGGCTTCTTGGTGTACGTGTCCATCATCCTCGCCGAGCGGTTCGGCGCGCCCATCATGAAGAGCTGTGCCGTGATTGTGGGTTTGCTCGTGGGGTGCATCGTCGCGGCGGCGTGCGGGTACTTTAGTTCCGAGAACATTATCCTGGCGAAAGCAGTGTCCTTCATCTGGGTGCACACGTTCAAGCTTCAAGTTTACGGCCCCATCATCTTGCCCTTTTTGGCGGTTTACATTGTGCTTATGATGGAGTGTATTGGCGACGTCACTGCCACGTCCGACGTGTCCCGCCTCGAGGTTGAGGGCGAGCTCTACGAGTCGCGTATCCAGGGCGGCGTGCTCGCCGACGGCGTCAGCGGTGTCGTGGCCGGGTTGATGACAGTGACGCCCATGTCGGTGTTTGCCCAGAACAACGGCGTGATCTCCATCACCAAATGCGCCAACCGCACCGTAGGCTACTGGTGCTCCTTTTTCTTGATCATCATGGGTGTATTCTCCAAGTTTGCTGGCGCCATCGTGTCCATCCCCAAGCCCGTGTTGGGTGGCATGACCTCGTTTCTCTTCTGCTCCGTCGTTGTTTCTGGTATCAAGATCATTTCCACCACCGAGTTCACCCGGCGCGACCGGTTCGTGTTAACGGCGTCGATATTGCCTGGGTTGGGCTCCACCCTCGTGCCCAACTGGTTCTCCACCGTGTTTACATATACCGGAGGCAACCACGCGTTGCTGGGCTTTTTCGACGCCATTGTGTTGGTAATGGAGACGGGCTTCGCGGTGACGGGTTTTTTGGGCGTCATTCTAAACCTCTGCTTGCCCCAGGTGCACGATGAAATCGAGGAGATTAACGAATTGGTGTTGGAGACGGTGGGGTCCACGGACGAGCAGGCGCGTGAGGAGTATGCGAGAAAGCAGGGCATCACCGTCGAGCAGTTGCGGAGCCAGCTCTCGAACCAGGTGCTGATACTGAATATGCGCATGTACGATGGGATCCCAGACCTACAGGAGAGCGGCAGCGGCGAGAGAGCCGATTCTATATCGAAGATGGTATAGCCCAACAATATACTTACTCGTTTCTGTTTTTCTTCTTCTTCTTCTTCTTCTTCTTCTTCCCCGGGGCTATACTACCCGCTTGGTTCTGTTTTCTCTCGAGCCGCGGCTATTTCTCCACAATCAGCCGAAACCGCCGAGATTTTCCGTTTGCCTTTAGTTTTTCACTGATTTTTTTTGTTTATTCTAATCGCATGTTTACAGTGCCTCGCTTTTTTGTTAGCCGTTATATTTAACCACCCTCCTATTCGTCAGAAAGAGAGCCCCATTCCCCATTTGCCAGTCAACTCATTCTGTTTGTCATGTCCATTTCCATTGCCAGTCTCCCTAAGCCGCCGCAGAGAAAGCCCCCCATGTCGATCCCGCTCACAGTGTTGCTCCAGCTCCAGCACGTGCTCAGAAAGTCGGTGTTTAGCCGCAAGTTCTACCAGGAGATCAACGACAAGGTGTTTGCCAAGACCGCCACCATGGACGCCAACTTGTACTTCCTCTGCTACTTCACTTTGCTCGTGTCGGCCGTGCTCAACAACCGGCCCAAGATTATGCACTTTCTCCGGTGTCAGCAGTACAAGCTTGCCCAAGTGATGAAGCGAGCCATGGGAGTCACCACCACCAGTGTCACTTCCAACAAGTACATTGTCTCCTTTTTGAACCAACCTGAGCCTGTGTACACCGAGGGCAAGCCCTCGCAGCTCGCGTTCCACTTGAAGAAAATTAACAGCTACCTCGCTGACATCCGCATCTTCAACCGCCTCACCTCCGCCATCGAGTACATGCCATGGATAATCGACGAGTACAAGGCATGGGCCGACCCCACGAGTAGCACGCCCGCCTCATACCGGCTCATCAACTTGTTGCAGGCCCTCAACTGCCTTGTGTTGGAGTTGTTGGAGAATGCCGGGTGGTTAACGGATCACGACTGGGTGGGCACGGGGGATAACCCGTGGTGGTCGTTTGAAACGTATATCTGGTGCTGTCGTGTGTGGGGCGCGTACTTGGTGATTGAAATCGTCGAGCTCGTGAGGAGAACTCCTGTGAACAAGTGGGACACAAACTGGAAGATTAGCTTGTTCAAGCAGGTGATTCAGTTGCCGTTGGTGTTGCACTGGTCCTTGCGCGACGGGTGCTTGACGCCGTTCTGGGTCGGCGTCTGCGGCTGTGGCGCCTCGTGGTGGAATTTCAGGAACATGTGGGGGTCAATAGATTTGACATAATCAGTAGGAGACAACCCGTATGCTACTCCCACCACCATCGCCAGAAACAGGTTGCTTCTTATAGCTATCTTTATTATACATATACACCCCCCTGCTCCTCTCTCAATCCTCTCTTGCCCCTCTAATCGTTATACCGGTTGCGGTCCTCCCTCGCGGCCTTCTTTTCCAAATCGTCCCAGTCCTCGCCCTCGCTCTCCTCCTCGCCGGACTCCGACTCGGACCCACTATAGTCATCCTCGTCACTATAGTCATCCTCGCTCTCATCATCCTCGTCGTCAGGGTTCTCGTCACTCACCTCAAACTCGCTCTCCTCATCCTCGCTGTCGCTGCCATTGTCCGAATCACCAGAGCCCGTCAAGAACGACCACCCTCCATCCACGAAAAACTGGTACGGGTCAGCCGTCACCGTCTTCATAATCGCCTGCCAGTTCAAGTTCATCTGGCCCTCGGAGAAGGGAATGTCCACGTCGGTGAGCCAGTGCTTCACATCGTCCAACAACTCCATGGGAATCGAATCAATGTGCACCACGGCCTTGCTGAAGTCCTTGAAGACAAACACCAAGTCAAACGCCTTTAATCCAAACTGCACTCTCTCCAAATGGGCAATCTCAATCTCGTCCAACGTTACCACCAAAAAGGGAGGGTCAATCAACGACACAAGACAGTCACGCGTGGGGATACACAACACCGAGGACCGGAAGGGCACACCGGTAAAGCCCAATTCTCTAAAGGGCACGTCCAAGTCAATCAACCCGTTGGAGGCATCGGCAATATGCTCGGCAAACGCCTTAAACTCCCTGTCCAACAACGCCTTGCGCCGGCGTTCCTCCTGCTCCTGCTGCAACTCGTCCTCGTCGCCGTACTTGTACCGCCGCTTGCGCCCGCCCGTCTCGTCAAACGCCATGTCGCTAGCCTCGCGGTAAAACTGAATGTCAAACGTCTTGCGCTTGCCAATCATCACGGGGCTCTTCAAGTGGCAGTGGATCAACACAATCAACTCGTCCTTGCATGGTTGGAAAAACAAGTGCTTGATGTTGGAGAACAACACATCCACTCGTTGGTCCGACTTCATCGACACCAGCTGGTACCGCAACCCATTCTCGTGGATCCCCAACACACCGCCCACCTTCTTGGTGTCGGGGGTGGGGCGCACAAACACATTATCCAACTTCTTGACGCGCGACCCCTTAAATTCCACCAAGTTGGCCTGCGTTACCACATCTGACATCTGTTTCCGCTCTTGCTCGCGCTTAACAGAGTCCTTCTTCAAGTCTTGGATCGCCTTGAACACGTCGAGCATGCGTTGCCGGTCGCGCGACCGCACCGTGATTGACCGAAGGAATGAGTTCTCGGGAGATTCCTCATAGGGCAACTCGACCTTCTTGGTGGTGTTGCCGCCGGCGCCGGGGGAGTTGAAATTCAACCGGAGGTACGTAAAGTCGCCCTCCTCGTTCTGCGACCCGTTCTTGTACGCATTGATGTGGAAGGGCACAGGGCGGCCAGCGATGGGGATGATGATCGTCTGGTTCTTGTAGTCAATGTGGATCTTCAAGTCGGCAACGCTGTGAGGGATCTGCGACTCGCGCACATACGACTCGTACTTCTTAAACACGGGCTTGAAGTCGCCGGCATCGTTGGCGTCGGCCTTGGAGAATCGCGCCAACCCTTCCTGCAACCGCTTCTCGTGCAACTTGCTCTGGATCTCTTGTCTCACTTTTTCCGCGTTGGAGTCGTCGGCATTGGCATTCTCGTGCCGCAACTTGTTCTTGACCCGCAGCGAAGTGCCACCGACATCAGTACCTGCACCCTTCTTGCTGTTGTCACCCCTGCTGCCGCTGCCACTGCTGTTGCCGCTGCCACTGTTGCCATTACCGGCGTCGGCACCGCCTGCAGTTTTGGGGTCGTCGTCCTTAAAGTAGAACGACACCTCCGATCTCGTTTTGGCATAGCTAGTCAACAAGATAGGCTCGGCCTCGGCCACTTTGAACGTGTCGGTCAACAATAACGCGTACGTCTTGCTGCCACTCTTCAAGTTCTGGAACCCAATGGTCAATGATAAGGTCTGACCACTCGCCAACTTGCGCTCGGACTTGGCGTTGAGCACAAAAGTGGAGTCGCGGAACTCAATGCCCAACAACCAGCCGGCGTTCTTGGTAAAGTGGTCCGCTAAGTCGCCCTTTTCCTGCTTGATAAACTCAAGAGCTCCTGTGTACACAGCGCTGGCGGCAACGCCATCCTTGAGCAGGGTCTTGGTGATGTGCTCCTGCACCCTGACCAAAAAATCGTAGTTGGCCTCCATTTCCGCAGTAGGGTCGATCAAGAACGTGCGCGCTACGTTGGAGCAGTACGACTTGTACCGCAACCCAAGAGATACAAGAATCACACCGTCGCCCTTGAGGAGCTTTTCGCTGGACACGGCGCTGGGCCGCAAGTCGTACTCGCCACCGCTCTGTACGATGGGCGAGTAGCACCACTCGAGGTACTCCGGGTCAAATTGCTTGAGCGGCTGAAGCAACTTCCTGCCGAGCTTCGACTTGAGGTACCACTTGTTGTTCTCAATTTTGTCCTCAATCTGGTCCGTCAACGCCGAGTGGGAGATTTTCTTTTCCTGGTCCACAATCGTCATCATCTCCTCAGTGAACGCGTCCATCATCACCACCGACGAGCTGGCGGCGATCTGGGTGCTGTGGAACTCGTCTGAGTCTTTCACTTCCATGGATTTCGACACCCACAACGCGCAGTCGGTAGTGCTTAAACCCGACGCGTCGCTCGCCTCCTTCCACTCCTCAATAAATTTTCCCTCGTACTTGTCCTTGATCACAGTGCCATACGTGGTGCCCACCTTCTTCATGGCGTCGACCAAGTCGGCGAAAATCTTTTTGTTGTGGTCGGCATCCTTGTTCCTGAGCCACAACTCAACCGTGTCGGGCTTGCTGGCCAAGTGCTTCAAGTGCTTGGCCTTGCCCTCGGACGTGACAAACACGCAGCGCGTGGGAGTGATATACAACCCGGTCAACACAAACTCGTAGCCCAAGAGCCAGTTCTGCAACACGGTGGACTTCTTGTACGTGTTGTCGTCGTTGCGCGCGCCCACGGTGATGAACGCCTGCGGGATGTTTTCAGCACTCAAGTTCTTCTGCAAGATGGACAACCGCTTGTAGAAAGCGGTAGCATCGATACTTACCTCGGACATCGCGAGCTTGGGAAGGGAGATTGATTGCCGAGTGGATTGATTGCTGGGTGGCGATGGTGTCAGGGAGGAAGAGCAGTGGGGAGAAGGTTGGCGGAAGATGCTTTTTTCTTTTCCCTTCTCCTTCGCCTTGGAACTGAAAAAATGAGAAACAGTGAGGGAGTGGGACAGCATTATTGTGTGGAAAAAAACAATGCACAAGATGTCGTGGGTGTGGAGAGTATGCCACAACAGCAATATAGCAAGGACGGATTGGAGAGTAAAAGGAGTAGAGAGAGGGCGAAAGTGAGATAAAGTAAAGGAGAATTGCACGCAGTGATTATGTGTTTCTATCATCATCTCTGCCATTACTGTTGCTCTGGTGACCTATCGCGTTGTGTCGTTGAATGTCGCATGAACGCGGCTCTCTTTGCGACAGTCACCTAAGACGCGTCTCCCTTAGAACCACGCGCAGAGAAAAGCACACAACAAAACAAGCAAAAAAGATAGTCTGCCAAACAACTGTACCCACCACCACCACCATCACCACCGCCCCATGTTTAGACAAGTCAAGCGGAGAACAGCTGGGAGAAAGAACTTTGAGGACACTCGGGCCGACTTCTCGAAGCCTGCAAGCGAGCTCTACGCGTCGCGGTTATCGTTCTACGACTTCCCTCCCACCAGGGAAATCACACTCGAGGAGTTTGAGACGTGGGCAATCGACCGTCTAAAGATCCTCATTGAGATTGAGTCGTGCCTCGCACGGTCGAAACTGGTAAAGGAGATTGAGATGGCCATCAAGCCGTTGCTCTTGAAGCACATGCCGCTCAACCCCACAGGGCCCAGCGCCGAGGCCGAGCGCACCAAGGACCACTACAGTCACTATATCCTCCGCTTGGTCTTTTGCCGTAGCGAGGAACTACGCAAGAAGTTTATTCGCAACGAGACGGTGTTGTTCAAGGTGCGCTACAATATGATGCAGCCCAAGGAGCAGCAGCAGTTCATCGAGGCCAACGCGCACAAGTTACCGTGGCAGTACATCAGCGTCGAGGAGAAGCTGCTGCTTTTTGACAAGCTCTTTGCCGCAAGTGCGCATGTCATCCGCGGCCAGTTGTTGCTGGAGGGCGAGAGCATCACCCAAGACCAGTTACGCCAGCACGTGACGATCAAGGAGAACTTCATCAAGCTTCCGTTTGAAAAAGTCGCTGGTTTGGTGAGCAGCCGCGGCATCTTTGTCCACAAGGGGTACGGCTACCTCCCCACATCGTTGCAGTTAAACTTGCTCGCGGCAGAGTTTTCGGACCTGTTGAGCGCGATCTTGGTGAGAACATTCCAAACGATCCCGCGGTTGGAGGAGGACGACCGGTTGCTCCCCCTTCTCAACAACTTGTCGCGCAACTTTGCCAACTTCCAGTATGAGTCCGATGTGGACCCAGAGTTGGTGTCGGACATCAACGCCAAGTCGATTACCACCAGTGCCATCACGCAGCACTACCCGCTCTGCGCCACGCACTTGCAGCGCAACTTGGTGGCGCACTCGCACTTGAAGTATGGCGGCCGGCAGCAGTTGGGCGTGTTCCTCAAGGGCATTGGCTTGAACGTGGACGAGGCGCTCAAGTTCTGGGCGTTCCAGTTTACCAAAGGCGGCGGCATGTCGCTCGAGACCTTCAACAAGGAGTACAAGTATAATGTGCGGCACCAGTACGGGCTCGAGGGCGCGCGCATCAACTACAAGCCGTGGGACTGCGCTACGATTTTGTCCAAGCCCAAGCCGGGCAAGAACGAGTACCACGGGTGCCCCTACCGCGACTTTTCCGTGGAGGCGTTGGCGAGCTCGTTGCAGGGGATGGGTGTCACGGACCAACACGACATCAACGCCGTGATTGACGACGTGGCCAAGCACGACTACACCATTGCGTGCACGCGGGTGTTTGAGTTGACGCACAAGAAGCTGTTGAAGAACGAGGATGCCACGTATATCAGCCATCCCAACTTGTACTTTGACCGGTCAAGACAGTTGGAGAAAAAGAGTGAGGGGCTAAAGAGTCAATAGTGATGCGTCTGTTTGTTAGTGTGTCTGTTTGTTAGTGTGTCTGTTTGTTAGTGTGTCTGTTGGTGTCTCCTCTTTTGTGTCGCGGTGTTGGAGGAGAAAAAATCTGAAACAAGATTCCATTCTGTAGTGAAACATGTGGTGGTGATTCTCTGGGGGAGATGAAACACGCCCACATCCAGAAAGACAGTGCAATGGCACAACAAGCGTGCGCTGCCGAGTGAACTAGCCAGCACAGCAGAACCACTGTTGTGTCAAGAGGATGGGCGGCATGACCCTCTCGCTTCCAGCGCGCGTTGCTGCAAAAGCAGAAAGCGGCCATGTTACTATGTTTGCTCATATGCAGCAGAAACGGAGACAGACGAGTGGCAGTAGAATGGTAAGGTGTGCTGAATCGAAGAAAGGAGATGCATATAGCCGTGGGTGAAGGTGGTGAGCAGCAGTACTCTCTAGTGCAGTCTCACTAGGGCCAACACATGCACCTGTGCTTATCAACCGCATGTTTCGCAGTCGGACTATATAGACTGGAATTCCTCGCTGAAACACCAATGGAAACAACCCATGCGGGGCCGTCCCAACGAGAAGACTCTATTGTGATCCAGCAGGGGGGCTACCCTGTCACTGCTCTAAATACCGGACAAGTGTGTCTACCACCATAGAAATAGCACTGTTGGCAGTGGTAACCCCCACTCTGCTCCCCAAAGCTCTCCCTCCCCCCTCCCCCCAGCGAGACGGCATACTATAGCCCACCTCCCAAAAAAGACACGAAAAGTATTAAAAAAAGGCAAAGAAAAAAACTAAAAAAAGAAGCCTTTCCAGTTTGGTTTTAGATTCTACACTTTTTCGGCGTTCCATTTTCGCGTGGTGGTTCCTATAAAAGAAGAACCATCATCATCACCCTATATAAGAACAGGGCAGCAACCACCAGGAACATCACCTTGAGCTGGTACAAGACACCTCTTCGTGCCCCTCTCCTACACGCCAGCACTAAGATGAACGCCGAACAACAGTATCCCCAGCAGTCACCACAGCCTCCTGTACAGGAGCAGCCCCAACGGCAGGTCTCCTTCAACGTATCGGACCACTACCAGATTCTCGAGATTGTTGGCGAAGGGGCCTATGGTATTGTGTGCTCTGCTATCCACAAACCATCACAACAGCGTGTGGCCATCAAGAAAATCGAACCATTCGAGCGCAGCATGCTCTGTCTCCGAACGTTGCGTGAGCTCAAGCTCCTCAAACACTTTAGCCACGAGAACATTATCAGCATCCTCGCGATCCAGCGGCCAGTGGACTACGTCCACTTCAACGAGATTTATCTTATACAAGAGTTGATGGAAACGGACCTCCATCGCGTTATACGCACGCAAAAGCTCACGGACGACCACATACAGTATTTTATCTACCAGACTCTCAGGGCGCTCAAGGCCATGCACAGCGCCAACGTCCTACACCGTGACTTGAAGCCGCTGAACTTGTTGCTCAACTCCAACTGCGATTTGAAGGTCTGCGACTTTGGCCTCGCGCGCTCGATCGCGTCCCTGGAGGACAATTTCGGGTTTATGACCGAGTATGTGGCCACGCGGTGGTATCGCGCCCCTGAGATCATGCTCACGTTCCAGGAGTACACCACGGCAATCGATGTGTGGTCTGTGGGGTGTATTCTCGCCGAGATGCTCTCGGGGAGACCCCTCTTCCCCGGGAGGGACTACCACAACCAATTATGGTTGATTATGGAAGTGTTGGGCACGCCCAACATGGAGGACTACTATAACATCAAGTCCAAGCGCGCGCGGGAGTACATTCGGTCCTTGCCGTTTTGCAAAAAGGTTCCCTTCTCGCAATTGTTCAACAACCCCGAGATCAACCCGCAGGCGCTCGATCTCTTGGACAAGTTGCTCATTTTCAACCCCGCCAAGCGCATCACGGTGGAGGGGGCATTGGCGCACCCGTACTTGCAGTTGTACCACGACCCCAACGATGAGCCCGTAAGTGAAAAGATCCCCGACGACTTCTTTGACTTTGATCGGAGAAAGGATGAGTTGAGCATTGGCGACTTGAAAAAGATGTTGTACGAGGAGATCATGAAGCCGTTGTAGCAAGACAAAACACCCAACCACACAACTCATAGAACATACACTCATATATAGCATATTGATAGAGCATGCAAGACGACCCATCCCCCCTCCCCTCTCTTTCGCCTTTCAAGCATGGCAGATACATTCAACTATGTATAAGCAGCAAACTAAAACAAAAAAGCAAAGCAAACAAGTCCTTGATCAAATCGAACTAAAACAGAAAAACCACACCAGAACTGAAGGAAAAGCCACACCAAAACTAAACGAAGAGAGCACTGTCTTCGTCTAGTTCTTCTTTCTGCCAAACAACCCCCGCTTTTCCTTCTTCTTCTTGCCGCCATCAGCAGTCAAACTGCTGGCACTATAGTTGCCCGCCTGGTACACGGGCTGGTTGTCAAAGTTAATCACCGGTCTGCCAGACCCAGCAATATCGTCTCTCTGCCCCTGCTGCTGCTGCTGCTGCTGCTGGGCATTCAAGTTATAGTAGGGGAAATCCTCATGGAACCCCCAGCCCAACCGGTTTGACTCCAACTGGTCTCTGTACGTCATGTCACCGGTGATGGCATACTCAAACGCCCTGATCGTGTCCAAGGGCCGTTCGTTGCGCGCACGCGTGGGGTTCGACATGTCGGGCTGGTTGATTGCCTGCCCGAAAATGTCCTTCATGTTACCGGAGTCGTTGGAGAGGTATGAGGGACGTCTCTCGTCGTCGTGCCTCGCCGCCTGCTCAAAGGGCTGCGCCTCATTCACGGCGGTCAAGATGGGATCGTGCACGTTGGCCGTGTGCATCTTATAGTGCTGCTCATCCGCGGACGTGATCTTGACGTCGATCTTGCCCGTCTTGGAGGGCTCCTTGTTGGATGACTTGGAACGGAAAATGGCCATGCTGAAGAATGTGCTGTGTGGGTAACTTGATAAGTGTGTTTATTCCGTTGGCTGTCTCGGGAAAACGGGGGAGGAAAGTGGGAAAAAAAGTGGTGGGATTGTGTTTCGGCGTGGATCAGACTAGAGAGGGGGTAAGGGGATAACGCTAATTTATATAAGCAGAGAAGAGGCTGTGCAGATAATAGTAGCGAGTGTAGTAGGTGTGGGTGGGTAGTGGTGAGCACAATAAAGAAGGTTATGTGTTTTTCGAGAATGCTTTGTGCTGCGGTTGCTGAATGTGGGTTGTTGATCTGACGCGAAATATTACCTTCCCAAGATAGAAAGGGGGGACCGACAGGAACGAAGAAGAAAAGGGCGGATGGGGGACAAGCAGGTTGATTCTCTTCTGAAAAGAAAAGAAAATTTTTTCTTCCTTGTGCCCCCCTTTGAACCGGCCATAAGGTTTACATAGTACAACACCAAAC
>MXQC01000136.1:0-21807 GCA_002094185.1 Zhuliangozyma boniae
AAGGAGGGAGAAGGCGGGACGGCAGAAGCTTGGAGGGAGAGGAGAAGGAGAAGGAGGAGAAGAGGAGGAGGAGGAGGAGGAGGAGGAGGACATTTCTCACTGTGGAGTGGAGGTGAGGGGAGAGAGACAGAGCGAGAAGCCAAGGAACAAGAGAGGTCCATTGCCCAAAAAAACCTCGGAAGGGAACCGCCGCTTGTGAGGGGCACTCGCTTCTGCTGGAAGGATTCTCCCATTTGTGAGTATGTGCTCGCCACCAACTATTCTAATGTCGGTCCCATTCTCTATACCCCTCCTATAAACATTCTCTTATTGGTCGGGGGGTGTTCCTCGCCCCATCCTCGTCCCCATAGTAGCAACATTGGGGCAAAAAAATGGTTTCGGCTGTTGTACCCCTCTTTTGCCTTTTGACTTCTTTTCTCCTTGTGTCGCCCGCTGTGTTGGTTCCTACAATGTCCGGGCTTCGGAAAAACCCCTCTACGTGGGCGTGTAGAGGCGTGTGTGTTTTTGGAAACACGCACGACTTCCTTGGGGGTGGGACAGCCACCGCATACAGGGCAGGGGGCAGCCGGGAAAGGCAGGCCCAACATGGACACAAAGAGAGAAGGGGCGTAGGATCTCGCTTCCAATTGGATGGGAAGGGCGGATGTCCGGGGCCGATGGTGTGGTTCACATGACTCGTAAAGTGCTGTTGTGGCAGCGGAATCATCCTTTACCGCGGTCTATTCTTCTGATGGAACGACTGCTCTAGATGAGAAGCATCGCTGCTGCTCGCCCATCACTGGATCCTGCATAGCTGTCATCATTTACTACCCAGTTGCTCACCGGTGTTTCCTCCAGACGATGCAGGGCCCGTTGCAGATATGCTGTTTCGCGTGAGTCCTATTGACACTGGGTGGAGAGGAAAAAAAGTAGCAACTCATCTCGTCCCCAAGCAGCACAATAGCACCACTACCACTGCCGCCATGGCGAGACCCAGAACCATACGACCCTCGTACCAGGACGATGAACCTTCCGACGATGAGCTGGGGTACGCCTTGAGCAGCCGGCAGGAACAGGATTCCGAAGATGAAGAAGAGCTATCCACGATCTCGTTTGGCGCGTTGAACAAGGCACAGACAAAGATAAGGCGAACCGTGTCCCCCGATGAGGAAGAAGCAGGGTTCTTTGAGTCGGACGACTCAGACTCGGGACCAGAGGAAACCAACATCTCTACATACCGGAAAAACGGTCCTCGGGACAGTGATAGGAAGAAGCGGAGCAAGCATGCGCCACTGAAATCGTCGGCGAAGCGGCCGGTGTCACGGATACGGGATATCCCCGGCTTGCCCTCGATCCGGCCCTCTACGCACACCGACATCCGCTTTGATGCCGCCTACGGCAAGGCGGACTTGCAGCGCGCGCGCAGAGACTATGCCTTTCTCGACGACTACCGCAAGCAGGAGATTGGCCAGATGGAAGATGTGCTCAAGAAGAAAAGCCAGCACCTCAGCGAGCGCGAGCGCGAGGAAATAAGTCTCAGGATGCAGAGCCTCAAGTCCCGGTTGGACACTTTGAAGAACCGGGACTTGGAGACGCAGATCTTGGCCCAGCACAAGAAGCAGCTGATGGACAACTTCAAGGTGGGCAAGGCGTCGCAGCCGTACTTTCTCAAGCGCAGCGACAAGCGCAAGATTATCCAAAAGGCCAAGTTTGACAGCATGAAGCCTAAGCAAAGGGAGAAGGTCATGGAGAGAAAGAGAAAGAAGCGGCTTGGCAAAGAGTTCCGCCAGTTGGAGTTTAACCAGAAGGGATAAGCTGAGGAAGGGGGGAGGGGGGTAGTGGCATCCCACAGGTGGCAGTGGCATCAGCTAATTACAAAAATAGGATTATCTATCAAAAAGAGACTATACAAAGTTCCCCATGGTGGCAGGGAGGGAGGAGGAGACTGGCATATAAACAGAAACAACACAGATCTTGCCTACTTTTGCTTGTTTTCATTTGCAAGCCAGTCCTCGTAGCTGCCCACATAGTTGCCTCTCTTCTTGTATCCAAAAGTGTTGGCCAACTCCTCGGCCGCAGTCGACCGCACGCCACCAAGACAGTAAAACACCAACTCCTTACCGCTGTCGGGTTTCTCAAACCCAAAGTTCTCCTGAAAATCCTCCTCGCTCAAGTCCAACGCCCCAGGACTCAGTTTGAACGGCAAGTTGATGGCCCCGGGTATGTGCCCATCGCTAAACTCCACAGGCTCTCTCACATCCACCAATATGGTGTCCGGGTGCTTTTCTGGGTGCGTGGCCAACTCCTTCACGTCCTTGTACTCGTACAACTTGGCCTCGGGCGTCTCGGTCAACACGCTGTACGAGCGGGCAAAGGCCGTGCCAAAGGAGCGGTTGGCAAGGGTAGCGGTGGCGGTGCGCCCTATGAAGGAGCTCGCTTTCGTGGGCGAGCCTGATCTCGATAAGTGCCGGACACCGGCAACGGCGAGGGTCTGTGTTATGGTGCTGTTCTTCTTGGCAATTGGAGCCGCGGCTCTCAACAAAGACGATCTGATGGACAACATGGTCGGTACAGGGAGGGAGGAAAAGTGATGGTGGTGGCGTCTATGGGAGAGAGAGCTGTTGCCGGTGGCGCTTCGTTATTGATGGGTTTATCTCTAGTGATGATCGGCCGTTTTTTCCCGACTCCTCCTCTCACCTTCTTATTGGGAAAATTTTTTGCCCTGGGAGTGACTTGTTTTTCTGATTTTTTGGTTTTTTGTTCTCGCCCTCCCTTCCTCCCCCTTGTGGGTTTTTCTTGTGCTTGTTCCGTAACGCGGCGAGAAACGGCGGTGCGCGTGCGTTACGCTCTGCTGTTGCTGTGTTGAAACCTTTAATTTTAGCAATATACAAAACAATACAAAACAATACTAAACAATACTAAATATAGACAACATATAGACAAAAAAGAGAATAACCGGCTCAGGAGAACCTCTATCGTGACATTTCGTAAAAGAAAACAGTGTTGAGAATGTTTTTCCTCTCGTTTTCACTTTCCACCAGCATGAAGGCCTGTCTCCCCCTAGAACAACCCGTCAATCTCGCCATCCTCGTTGACCTCCACGTTCATAAACCCACAGTGCGTGGGCAACCCGGGGATGGTCTGGATCTCTGCCGCCAACGCGTACAAGTATCCAGCACCAATGGACGCGCGTACGTCCCGGATGGGGAACTTGAACCCTGTGGGCACGCCCTTCAACGTGGCGTCGTGCGACAACGAGTACTGCGTCTTGGCAATGCAGATGGGCAAGTTGCCGAACCCCTGCTTCGTGTAGAGGTCAATCTTCTTTTGGGCCTCGGGCAAGAACTCGACCTCGCCGGCACCATACATGTCCTTGGCGATAGCGGCAATCTTGTCCTCAACGCTTGGCTCCAAGTCGTACAAGAACTTGAAATCGCGGTCGATCGAGTTGGCAGCCTCAATGACACCCTCAGCAAGGGCCACCGCGCCCTGGCCGCCTTCTTCCCAGTGGTTCGAGACGATGGCGTCGGCAGCACCGGCCTTGAGTGCCTCCTCGCGGATCACCTCGTGCTCCTTGTCCGAGTCCGACGACATCTTGTTGATGGCAACCACCACAGGCAAGCCGTAGCTCTTGGCGTTGGCAATGTGCTTGGCCAAGTTGGAGCATCCGGCACGCAACAACTCGACATTCTCCTGCGTGTACTCGGCCGCCAAGGGCGCGCCCGCCTTGACCTCGGGACCGCCGCCGTGAACCTTCAACGCGCGCACCGTGGCCACGATCACAATCACATCGGGCACCAACCCGGACGACCGGCACTTGATGTTGATGAACCGCTCACCGCCCATGGTGAAGTCGAACCCGGCCTCGGTAACCACGTAGCCCTCCTGCTCCTTCCGCTCATCAGCAGTTAAATCAGACAGAGTACCGGCCAACTTCAACGCCATCTTGTCGGCCAAGATCGACGACGCACCAATGGAGATGTTGGCAAAGGGGCCCGCGTGCACAAACACGGGCGTGCCCTCCAACGTCTGCATGATGTTAGGCTTGATGGCGTCCTTCAAGAGCGCCGTCAAGGCGCCGGCACAGCCAATGTCCTCGCAAGTCACGGGCACGCCGGCCTTGGACGAGCCGATAACCATCTTGCCCAACCGCTCGCGCATGTCTTCCAACGAGTTTGCCAACGCCAAGATAGCCATGCACTCAGACGCAACGGTGATGTCAAACCCAGTCTCTCTGGTGAACCCGCGCTCGGTGGGGGCCTGGCCGATTGTGATGCCACGCAAGAACCGGTCGTTGCAGTCAACCACGCGTCTCCAGGTGATGGACTCGGGGTCAATGTCCAACCGGGCAAAGGCAGTCACTTCCTCGGGGGTCAAGTCATCGGGGTTGGTCTTGTCAATGCCGAGCTTCTCCAACCGGCGCAACATCGAAGGAGTAAACTTTCTCACGCCCTTTTTGGCAGGAACCAACCGCTTGTATAAAGGCCCGTCCTTCTGGGTACTCTCGTGGAACATTCTCGTGTCAATGGCCGCCGCCAACAAGTTGTTGGCCATGGTGATGGCGTGGATGTCGCCAGTCACGTGCATGTTGAACTCGTCCATGGGGATCACCTGCGAGTAGCCGCCGCCGGCGGCCCCGCCCTTGATGCCAAAAGTGGGGCCCATGGAGGGCTGTCTCACGTTGGCAAACACGTTCTTGTTCAAGTGCGCGCCAAGGGCCTGTGCCAACCCCACGGTGGTGGTGGACTTACCCTCGCCCAAGGGCGTGGGAGTGATACCGGTAACAAGCACGTACTTGCCGTTGACCTTGTGCTGCAACCGGTTCAAGATGTCCAACGACACCTTGGCCTTGTAGAAGCCAAAGGGCTCCAACTCGGCGTCCAAGATCCCGGCCTCCTCGGCCACCTGGGTGATGCGCTTGGGCTGCTGCGCGCGCGAGATCTCAAAGTCGGAAGGGACGGGCTTCTCCAAGTTCAACTTTAAAGGGTTGGTGAACTTGGGAGTCTCGTTGTTGGCCTTGTAGTGTCTCTTGGCGGCGCTAAACACGTTCTGCAACAAGCACGCCACGGTCATGGGCCCCACGCCGCCGGGGACGGGGGTGATCAAGCGCGCCTTCTGCTGCGCCGCCTCAAACTCGACGTCGCCCACCATACGCGACCCGGACTTCTTGGAAGCGTCGGGGATAAAGTTAGTGCCCACATCAATAACCACGGCACCCTCCTTGATCCACTCGCCCTTGACAAACTGGGGCTGTCCAATGGCGGCCACCACAATGTCGGCGTTGGACACGTACTTGGCAATGTGCTCGACGGGGGTCTTGGAGTGCACCACCGTGACCGAGGCGTTGGCCTTGGTCAACAAACTGGCCACAGGCTTGCCCACAATATCGGAGCGGCCCAACACCACGGCGTCAGCGCCCTCGACCTGCACGCCGGAGGTGGTCAACAAGTGCATGATGCCCTTGGGAGTGCAGGGCAAGAACAAGGGCTCGCCGCCCTTCTTGGCCAACTCGCCCACATTGTAGGGGCCAAACCCATCGACGTCCTTGTCAGCAAGCACGGCATTGGTGACCTTGGCCTCGTCGATGTGCGCGGGCAAGGGCAATTGCACCAAGATGCCGTCAACGTCCAACGAGTTGTTCAACTTCTGCACGTGGTTCAACAACTCAAACTCGGAGATGTCTTCGGGCAAGTTGATGATCTCGCAGCCGATCGAGGCCTCCTGTGCCGCCTTCAACTTCATCTTGACGTAGGTGGACGAGTCGGGGCGGGCACCGACCTGGATGATGGCCAAGTGGGGCTTGAACTCGGGGTGCTGCGCCTGGAATGCGGCGATTTCGTCGTGGCACTGAGCGCGGATCTGGGCCGCAATGGCCTTGCCGTCAATGAGTTGCGCGACCATCTTGATGTGGGGGGAGGAAGAGGGGAGGAAGAGAGAAGAGAAGGGAGGGAGAAGGGAAGGAGAAGACAAAGTGAGACTAAACGACGTCGGGATTGGAAAACTGAACGTGTGAAATATTCTCAACAGTACGAGTCAGAGATTAAGAGCGAAAAAAAAGACACAGAAAAAATTTTCCTTCCGTTAGCGCGATTCTCTGTGATAGGAACAAGCCTCCCTCTTTTTGACTCTGGCGGGGAGGGCGCTGCGCGTGGCGCCACAAGGTGGTATCAGCAGGGGAGAACCAGAACCACCACCACTACCCCCGTACAATTCTCATAAACACCTCGTTTTGCTCATACGAGTCGGCCTTCTCCACCGACACATTGCCGATCCCAAACGACCGGTTGAGCTGGTCCACCACCTCGCCCGGGCCGAGGTTCACTAAGCACTCCGTCCCCTGGTCCCTGACACGGTTGATCGAATCGACCCACTGCACCGGTTTGTAGTTTGCCTCCAAAGTCTTCTCCACCGTTACTTGGGCATCGGTGGACACCTGTCCGTCGAGGTTGCACACGATGGGCACGCGCTGAGGTCTAATTTTGCCCGCAAGCAACAGCCGCAACTCGGGCACGATTGGCCGCAACATGGGGTTATGGAACGGGATCGACACGCGCAACTTTTTCGACGTCACGAGCCGCGGCGCCACCGTCTGCACCACCGCGTCCAAGTGCAGCACCTCTCCCAGGATCACCACCTGTTGTGGAGAGTTAACGTTGCTCAACACGGGCGAGCACTGCCCCACCACGGCATCAAACTCGCCGTGTTTCACAATCAACGCCACCATGCCGTAGGTCTTGTCACTGCTGCGCACCAACTCCTCCATCAACTCCCCGCGCGCGCGCACAAGCTGCAACGCCGTGGGCAAGTCGAGTGCCCCGCTCAACAAGAGACAGGTGTACTCGCCCAAAGAGTGGCCCAACAAGTACAGCGCATTGTCGATGAGCAGACACCCGTACCGCCTTTCGATAACCTTGGCGTTGATGTAGCTCGCGGCCAAGATCGCCGGCTGGGCATTTGAGGTGTAGCCCATCCACGCCATATTGTCACGGCGGCTACCTTGGCCCCTAAGGCGTGCGGCAAAGTCCAGCTGGAACGTCTCGTTCACCTCCTCGAGAATGTCCTGGTACAACGGCTCAAACGAAGAGAATTTGGAGAGCACGCCGTTGAAGAGCACCCCCTGACCGGGACACGTCACCGCGTATTGCGGTAGCAGCAGGAGCAGGCACCGCAGCTGCCTTTGTAGCAAGCGTGGAATGACCCTCATTGCTGCTCTACATCAGCTCCACCTTTTCTCTTTTTCTTCTTCCCGGATCTGTTTTGCTTCTCGGCCCTCACAGCAGCGCCGATTCCTTTTTTCTGCTGCCTTTCTGATTTGTCTCGCGTGGAAGCTCATACAGCCCAGCATCCCGTCCTATCGGCTGGAGGGAGAGGGGGGCGGAACCACTACCAAGCACCGGCATATCGCTTCTTTGCTCGCCACTTTAGTGCCAAAGTGTATGCCCTTTACTCAGTAGAGTTTCGTTTTCGGCTATGGTTGTGGCCCCAGCTTGCGAGAGAATGCCATACTTTGGCGGTTAGAAAAGGGAGGTGAGGTGAGGTGAGGTGAAGAGAGAAAAGGAGAGGAAAAAAACTGCATTCGGGGAAGCCCAGAATAAGGGCAGCCACGGAGCAATCGCCCCGCAAGGACCTTAACTGGGCTAAACCGATAAGTGCATGGACTGTGTCTGGCTGGCCGCGCGAGGCGAAACGCGTCGAGAGAGAAATTGTCAGCCCCATGCCTCTTGTTGTGCTTTTTCTCCCTCTCCCTCTCTCTCCCTCTCTCTCTCTCCCTCTCCCTCTCTAACCTCCGCCCGAGAACAAAGACAGAAACCAAACGAGACGAGGAGAAAAAAACAAACTTTTTTCCTGCTGCACCGTCTCCCCCTTTCACTTTCTCACTTTCTCTCTTTCTCCCGCGTCACGCCTCCTTCCGCCGCCGCCGCTTTCCTTCCTCCCTCCTCGCCTCCTCGCCTCCTCCTCCGTTTGCCCTCCACCAGAATCAGCCAGCACCACAAAAAAACTGCCCACCAGAATCCACCCGGCGCCGTTTCCCCTCTCTTTTCCTCTTTCTTTTAGCCCCAACCACACACAGACACAAAACACACGCCCTGCCTACTTCCTCCACTCCTCTCCCCCACCCACCCACACCAGCCAACCCGCACTCACATACACTTTCTCGTGCCGGGCCCAAACTATCAACACACACATTCGCAGCAGCACCTACACCAGCATAACCACTTTCCCTCCACGAACACCTCCATGCCAGAATTAAAAACCGCAAAGGATACTCTCGTGTCGTCGCTCTTTGGGTTGTCCAAGGCGGCCCAGGAAGCCGCCAGCGCCGCCATTGACTTTTACAAGCTCAGCACCGGCGACTCGACCGCCTCGGTCGAGCACTTGCAGGCATTGAGCGACACCTTGCACGCAGTGGCTGGCGCCACTGCTGGCATTGATGGCGCTGCTGTTGCCTCCACTGACAAGGCCGCCCATTCGACCTCCTCTGCCGGCGAGGAGTCTGGTGACGAACCGCCCAAAAAGAAGAAGCGGGTTGCCAAGGACCCCAACGCCCCCAAGAAACCCTTGACCATGTACTTTGCCTTCTCCTACAACGAGCGCAAGAACATCACCGAGGACAGAAAGAGCAAGGGCTTGCCGCCCTTGAACGCCATCGAGACCAACTCCATCATCAAGGAAAAGTGGAACACCTTGCCCGACGAGGAGAAGGCCAAGTGGAAGGTCACCTACGACGAGCGCATAAAGGAGTACTACCTCGAGAAGGAAAAGTACGACCAGGCCAAGCGCGAGGGTACCGACTACCACGCGCCTGCCCCCGTCAACGCCGCTGCCGTGGTTGCCGCTGTCGCCGCCGAGTCCACCAAACCTACGGCTGCGGCCACGGAGCCCGCCAAGCCCAAGCCCAAGGCGAGAGCCAAGGCTAGCGCAAAGGCTGACGGCAGGGCCGACAATAAGGCTGAGCCCAAGACCGCGGACAAGCCTGTGAGCAAGAACGACGAGGTTGAGGACGGTGACGCCTCTGCTCCCAGCCAGGAAGAGCACAAGAGGAAGAAGAAGGAAAAGAAGGAAAAGAAGGAAAAGAAAAAGAAGAGCACGGCCTCGCAGTAAGGGTGTGAGTGTCTCTCCTCCCCACCTTTTGGCCACTGGCTTGGTTGCCAGTCCAGTACAACTGGACTGACTATACTTCTCTGTTTTATTTTGCACCACCTTTGTATTATTCGAATGTTTAGACACTGTAACCCTTGATCTATGTGAGCGAAGCACACAAACCAATAGGGGATTATGGCTTTTTCGTTTGTTTTGGTTCTATGGTTTGTTTTGGTTTCGCATGGTACTGATTTGTTTTGGTTTCCCAAGTCCCAAGTATACGAAGCGAGGGGGAAAGAGAAAAAGGGGGGCAGAGACAGAAACCTCTGCCCCTTTAGCCACCGTCCTTATTTTTTCGCAATCTTTGCGTCTATCAACCTATACCCCACCACTACCCTTATATCTTCTCCTAGTGGCCCTTCTTCTTTTGCTTGTCGATATGAGCACGCAACACCTTCTGCCGATCCCGGAGAGACAACTTCTGCTTGCCCTGCACCGCCTTCTTGTGGATCATCATGACAAAGTTCTTCTTGCGCGCCTTCTCCTTGTTGGTGGTGGAGTGCGCCGCGTCGCGCTTGCCCTTGCGCGAGCCAAACTTCTCGCGGTCTTCCTTGCCCTCCTTGGCCTGGGCGATTCTTTCCTCGCGCAACTGTTTGTACTTGACCTTGCCCACCAACGTGGTGGAGTCGACGGCTTCTTCGTTGGCGATGCCCATGATCTTGGACACCCCGGCTTCCGTCCGCAACTCCTCCAACTTGGCAAAATCGGCGGGCGTCAAGATCCGGCTCGACAACATCTCTGCCATGGCTTGCTCGGCCGTGAGAGCTGGCTTGGCAACCGCGTCCTTGTTGGCACCATCTTCTCTCTTGACCCGCTTTCTCGGTGGCTCGTCACCGTCCTGCTCTTCCCTTGCCTCCTTCTCCTTCTCCCCCTCTTCTCCATCGGAGGACAAGTTCAAGTCAGAAACATCGCCAGAACTCTTTTCACTTTCCTCCTCTCCCCCCTCCTCTCCCTCCTTCTCTTCATCTTCGCTGTCTGAAATGTCAATCTCCTCGTCAGACTTCACCGTTACCCAGTCGCCTTCAACATCGCTGGCATCATCGCCCTCCTCCACCTCCCAATTCGCATCGTCGTCCTCATCGTTGGCATCGGTCCCCTGCTCCTGCCGCCATTTCGCCAACAACTCGAGCCCGGGAATCGTGCTCGTGGTGTTCTCCACCCCGTACTGCGGCAACCCGCCCTTGTCGCCGCGCTGCAACTCCATGCTCGCAGTCTTGCCCCGGTCCTTGCGCTGCAACATGTCGGGCGCCACCTCGCGGTAGAGCGAGATCAACGACCGCGCCGCCATCATCACCGGCTTGGCCTTGGAGCCCTTGTACTCGGTCAAATCCTGCAACAACGCCGCGTCAATGGCGAGCGGTGCTCGCGACAAGATCTCCCGGATGGTGTTGATCCCTGCCGACGCCACCTCTGCCGCCACTCCGTCCGACACAAACTCGTCGGCAATCTTGCGCACCACCACCTCAATAGACTCGGGAGGGACCAAGTCGTGCGACGCCTGGGCCGCCGCCGCCATCACCTGGGTCACATTTCGCTGCTTGGGCGTCAAGTACTTCAAGAAAAACGAGTAGATTCCCAAGATGATTAACTTGTGCGTGCCCACCAACCGCGAGATTAAGTTCATAAACAAAATCTTCTGGTCCAAGTCAAACTTGTTGGAGTGCTTGCTGCTCAAGTGGGTATCAAACATCTGCTCGGCAAACCCCTGGGGGTCGCGCAAGAGGTGGATGGCCGAGAAGTTCAAGTACGTGGCCGAGTGCTTGGCGCCGCTCTTCTTCTTGACAGCCTTCACCGCCGCCTCCAACTTCTTGCTGCGCTTGCTGCTCTTCTTGTTGATCAGCATCTTGTGCTTCAACTCAGTCATGTCAAACCCGTCTTCGTCCGACGACTCCTCGAAGTTGTCCTCGCGCTCCTTGTCGGCGCCGAGAAAGAACTTGGCCCCGGCCACAGCCACCTTCACGTCCGGGTGCAACGCCGCCTGCGTCATAATCTCCACCGTGCGCGAGTCGTCCCAAATCCCGCGGCGCCACAACTCCCGCGTGACCTTGGTGGCCCAAAGGCCCTGGGTGTCTCTTTGTTCGAGCAAGTTGAAAAGCAACGCTTGCGTCGACCGGTTGATCTTCTGGTTCTTGGCGCCCGTGTTGACCGACTTGAGCAACGCAATCAACGTCGAGTAAATCTGTTTTCGCATCTGCTTCACGTGCTGGCCCTGTGCCCCGCCCGTGGCGTACGCCGTCAACAACGGGAACAACGTCTGTATAAGCGACTCGGCGCTGATGATGTCCTTATTGCGCAACATCGTCAAGCACTGGATGATCTTCTCCCGCAAGTCGGGCGCCAAGTCGCGGTGGTTGTTAAGCAAGATCGTCTTGAGCTCGCCAGGGAAGTTGGCCGTTTCCTTGGGGTAGCACGTGCACACGGCCGACACAAAGCCTATAAGCTCGCCAAACTCAGCGCCCTTATCGGCACCCGGGTTGAGCAAAAAGAGGTCGCGGAGCGACTCGTAGTGCGAGTACTGCTGGAGAAACTCCTCGTGGTAGGACTCGGGGTCCCGCCGAACAACGTTCTGAAGCAAGATGATGTTGGTTGGTAAGATAGCGGCTCTTCTCTTTTTACCCATGGTGAAGGAGTGGTACGGTGGTGATACAGTTGTGGTTGGTGGTACTTCTTTTGGGGGAATTTTTTTTACTTTCTCCTCAGCTGCGATGCCTGGAGATGAGCACTGGAAAAAGCACGAGGAGACTCTGCACTTACCATGAATGTCTAGCTACTCTTTTTTATTCCGTTCACGCCAATATACATACTAAAACAATCCCTTGAGGGCATCATAATTGATCTTCTTTGACACGCTCGACTTGGAGAAAAAGATGGTGGCGCTGTCTGCAGCCGACCGCGGCGTGCCATCCTCGTCCAACTCAATGTCGCCAAGCTCCTCGCGCAACTCGGGCGGTACCACGCTCGTTCCCGCCGCCGCCGCCGACGACGCCTTGTGGCGCTTGCGCCGCGTGCCTGTGGTGTTGCCCGCAAGCTCGTCTGCCTCCTGCTTCAACCGCTTGCGCTCCTGCTCCACCATGTAGTCGTGGTTCAACCCCGTCCATATCCTCTCCTTGACGGCGATCTCGTGGTCGCTCATCTTGCTCTCGAGCACCACGTCGTCGTCGTCGTCCGAGTTGAGCTCCACAGAGTCCAGCACACTCCCGAGAACATCCGCCGTCGTGGGCAACTTGTGCAAGTTGCGCGGCCGGTTCATGCGCCAGATCTTGTCGCTGTCGCTCTCGCCGCTCGCCTCGTGCGGCGTGCGGTACAACGAGTTCTCCATCTTTTGCGTCTTGCGTTTGATGATGCGCTCCATCTGCTCGTTCAACGTCTCCTCCGAAATGGTGATGTCGCCCAAGATTGAGTTCAA
This sequence comes from Zhuliangozyma boniae, assembly GCA_002094185.1. NCBI lineage: Eukaryota > Fungi > Ascomycota > Pichiomycetes > Serinales > Debaryomycetaceae > Zhuliangozyma > Zhuliangozyma boniae. The sequence continues at coordinate 12,527 of MXQC01000136.1, forward strand.
CAACATCTGCTTCTGCGCCTCGTCCCGCGAGAGCTTGCCCAATATCGCCTCTTGTTCCTTCTCGCTCATCCGTGACAAGTTCTCAAAATGCTCCTGCTGGGTGGTGAGCAACTCGTGTGCAATCTTCTTTTCGCGCGCCCGGTTCTTTTCAAACGACGGCGGGTTCGAGCTCTCCAAGTGCTCTACCTCGCGGAACGACTTGACCGACAAGTTCCCTGCGCGCGTCCGCTTGAACTCGTTCAACCGTCGCTGCAACGTCTCTTCGCCCACGTGTGACACCGCCACGATCTCGGCGTGGCTGCGCCGGAAGTTGTTCATGCGCGCCGCCAACAACACGCACGCTCCAGCAATCCCCGCCGGGCGCCGACCCTCGTGGATCCAGTCCGCCGACATCCGGTGCGCTAGCTTGACGGCGTCGCGCGCCACCTTCGTCGCTTTGTCCTTAAAGTCCAACTTTTCGACAAAGTGCTGGATAAAAAGCGAGGGGTCTGCCAACGGCAACGACGTGATGTGCAACGCCTTGACCATCTTGAGAAACGTGGCCCCGAGCGAGTACACCGAGATTTGGAGCCGCGAGCTAAAGTCGATAAGCATGTGGTGCGTGCGCTCTTTGCGGCACGCCACGTACAAGCACGTGGCCAACACGTTGTTGGAGCGCCGCCCCTGCACAAAGTTGAGCGTCAACGCCAACCGGAACCACTCGCCGGCGGCGTCGGCGATGTAGTCGGGGATCTTCAACGCCGCCGCGATTCTCCTGATTTTCCGCTTGCCGTTGCTCAACGTCTGCTCGCGCGACTCCATGGCGTTCTGACGGCCCCCGGCAAAGGTGGCGCGCGCCTGGTCGGCGCCCACCATAGACCCCTGCACCATGGCGGCCCCAGAACTGCTTTCGCCAAACTGGACCTCTGACACAATGGGGTTCTCTTCTAAAACGGTGCCGCATCGTAAGCACGAGATGTCACCGGCGGCGGTGTACCGGTTGACATCAAACTGGGTGTTGCCACAGTTCTTGCACGCCATTCTAGGCTTGGCTCTAGTGGACATGCTGGTAGAGGTGGTAGTGGTAGCGGTGGTGACGGTGGTGACGGTGGTGACGGTGGTGACGGTGGTTATTGTTGTGATGGTTGTAAACAAAAGGATGCAGGCAGAAAGAGGAAGAGAAGAAAAAGAAAAAAAGTGTAACCAGAGTAAAACTGTGTGTGTGTGCGGAAATCGGGGAGGGGGTCTGGCTGAAACAGGGAAAGGGCAAAAGGAATTACCACCAAAGAAGGTGCCACCAGAGCAGCACAACTACAGTTACTACCAAGGCATTAACACAGCCCACAGCCCACAGCCCATAGCCCATAGCCCATGGCCACACTATGGCAGACAACCTAGAAGACATTGTCCAGATATACTCCCCCTCGGCAGGCGTGTCCACAGCAGTGGAGCTGCGGGACGAACAGCTACATCAACGCAAACGCACGGTGGCCACCGAGCGGGCATCGGTGCTCCTGGGCTTTCCTTATAGTTTGGTAATGAAGGTGGTGTCGTCGGAGCCGCGGGACGTGTTGCAGTCGGAGCGGACGGCATTATCGTTCATACGGTTCTCCACCGCCTTGTTCTTTACCGCCCTCGGCATCATTCTCAACTTTAAGCTAAATACATCAGGAGAAGACCCCAGTGGTGGCGGTGGAGAGGGGGAGAAACACTATTTCAACCACTCGGCGTTTTCCACCGCCATGTCGTACATTCTCCTTGCGCTCGCGCTGTTTGTGTTGATCATCAGCGCCGTCAACTACTTCATCACCATCAACCGGTACGCCCAGCACAAGATCCAAACCTACAGCTTCAACAACTTGACCACGGTGATCTGCATGACGGGAATCATTATCACGCTCGTGGTGATCAACGTCAGCATGATAATCGAGGCGTTTCTAGAAGAGTCGTAAATAAGTAACACGTTCTATATATTCTCTGTACAGTCTTTTCCATCACGCTGTCTGTTTCCCCTTCTTCTCCCCCTTTTTCTTCTTTGGTTTCACCTCTGTCTGATGATCCCTCCTGCTGCGCTTCTTCTTGTTGATCTCGCGGCGCTCGCCAAAGTGCTCGCGGTCCATCTCCGACAACGCCTCGCGCTTCGCCGTTGAGGAGATGCTCAATGAGTCCTGGATCACCTTGTCGTCGTCGACGCCCTCCAACAACTCCATCTTCTTGTTGATGCGCTCCTCGATGTGCTGGATACGCTCAATGTCCTTCTCGCCAATGATGGACACGGCGTCGCCGCGGCGGCCCGCACGCGCCGTCCGCCCCACGCGGTGGATAAAGTCGTCTGGGTCTGCGGGGATGTCAAAGTTCACCACCAACTCGACAGTAGGGATATCCAATCCGCGCGAGGCCACGTCGGTGGCGATCAAAATGCGCGCGGCGCCTGCCTTGAACCGGTGCAACGAGTTGGTGCGCTCCTGCTGCGGCATTTCCGAGTGCAACGACGCCACGCGGAAATCAAGCTTGCGGAGCGTGCGGCGTAGCGCCTCGGCTGTGCGTGTGCGGTTGACAAACACGACGGCAGTCGCCGTCTTGTAGCTGTCCAACTGCAAGATGCTATGCAAATACGCCTCCTTAACGTACGAGGGTACAAAAACGTACGAGATTTGTAGCGTTGCGGGAACGGCCACCTTGTCAACCGTCTCCACCTCGTGCATAAACACCGGCAACCTCCCTGGGGCCGTGGGTTTGTCCTTCAACGCACGCACAGCGTCAGTAACGGTTGCGGTGAAAAGCAACGTCTGCCGCTTCTCCTTGGGCGGCAAGATGGCAAAACACCGCTCCAAGTCGCCGCCGAAGCTATTGCTCAACAACCGGTCGGCCTCGTCGAGCACGAGGTACCTGATGCTCCTTAACCCTTTGATGGTCTCCTCGCCGCTGTTCAATATGTGGTCGGCCAAGCGCCCCGGAGTGGCAATCACAAAATGGGGCCGTTTCTGCAACTCCAACGCCTGCCTCACGATATCCTCGCCGCCCACCACCACGCTGACCTTGATGTTCATGTTGGCGCCCAAGGCAGCAAACTGCTCGGCAATCTGGAGCGCCAACTCGCGCGTGGGCGTCAACACGAGCCCAAAGATGCCAAACGGGTCCTCGGACCACTGGCTCAACATGGGTGCGGCAAAGGCAATGGTCTTCCCGGACCCTGTCTTGGCCCCGCCGATACAGTCGTGGCCCTGGAGGATTTGGGGGATGCACGCGGCCTGGATGGACGAGGGGGTGTAAATTTTCATGGCGTCAAGGGCCTCGCTGAGCCACTTGGCCACGCCTAGCTCGAGAAATGACATGGTGGGAGGGATGTTGTTGTTGTTTGGTTCTGTTGTTGTTTGGTGGTGCTGTTACTTGGTGGTGCTGTTACTTGGTGGTGCTGTTGCTCCTGGTGCTTATACGGGAAGAGCATCGCAGGAGGACAAAAATATAAACAGCAGAAGATTTGAAAATTTTCCCCAGCACGTCCCCTAGACAACGAAACAGCTACGGCTTTACCCAGCACATCATGATCGTGCGAGCGTTTCTACCTATCCGGTGCTTTGCTACCGCGCGGTGTCTTGGCCAGGTGGCCCTGTCTGCACCAGAGACCCCAGCCGAACAGCTGCCAGTCTCCAAAAACTTCACCATCCTACAGGAAAAGCCGCCCCTTGCCGACGACACCTACGAAACCACGCTCTCCCTCGATGCCGAGCACAAGATCAACGTGCTCGAAGTGGGCCGCGATGAGAAGCTTGGGCTACATACGCGCGCCGTGTCCATTGCCGACTACTTCTTTGGCAATGCGCACCACTCGCATCACGTGTTTTACAATAACCTCCAAGTACGGCGGCTGCAGCACGCGGCGCGCGTAGAGGCGCGCAAGTTTGTCGACTTGAAGCTCGTGAAATTGAGTAGTGGCAGTGGAGGAAACGGGTGTGTGGCGTTTGCGCGTGACGCCAACAGACCCGTTGGCCCACCCGACGGCGGCGACGGCGGCGACGGCGGCAACGTGTATATTTCCGTGGTGGAGCGCAACATGAGCTCGTTGCACCACTTGAAAAAGGCGTATGCTGGCGGCAATGGCACCAGCGGCAAGGGGTCGCAGTTGGACGGCAAGGCTGGGGCCGATGTGATTTTGGAAGTACCCGTGGGCACGACACTCCGGTGGATCCCGGACCCGCACGAGCTCAAGCAGTACTTGACGCAGCGCGAGGGCCACGCCGTGGACGACGTGTACGTGCAGTTCGACACCGACCCCAATGATAACATCCAGTTGTACCGCGACGGGTACGAGCCGGGCCAGGGGTGGATTTACAAGCAAAACGACGCCGAGTACTACCGATCGCGCGACTTTTTCCAGGGGTTGAACGAAAAGGTGATGGAGTATGACGAGGACCTTGTACACGAAGAGATGTTCCACGACCGTTTCCCCATATTCGGTATTGACTGCAGCAAGCCCACTAGCAAGCCGCAGTTGTTGATGCGTGGCGGCAAGGGTGGGTTGGGCAATATGCATTTCCTCACCAAGGATGTGCGCAACCCCCGCTTCTGCAAAGTGGGCCGTCCGGGCCTTGTGGCGTATTTCCTCTTGGAGTTGAAGCTCATTGCCGACTTGGGCCTCGTAGGGTTGCCCAATGCGGGCAAGTCGTCGCTCCTTGGCGCCATTTCGCGTGCCCGGCCCCGCGTGGGACACTGGGAGTTTACCACCTTGCAGCCCACGGTGGGCACGATATTCACCCTGATTGACAAGGACCCATTCACGGTAGCCGATATTCCGGGGATCATTCGCGGTGCGTCGCAGAACAAGGGGATGGGCCTCGATTTCCTCCGGCACATTGAGCGCACCCAGGGGCTCGTGTTCGTGGTGTCGCTCGAGTCCAAGAACCCCGTGGCAGACTTGGAGGTGTTGCTTGAGGAGGTGGGCCAGCAGCGCATGCGCGACAAGCGGGTGTTGGTGGTGGCCACCAAGGCGGACTTGAGCCAAGAGGGCGCCAACTACGTGGGGCTACGGGCCTACCTTGAGCGCGCGCATCCGGACTGGAAGATCGTGCCCGTGTGTGCGCCCCGCGGGGAAAACGTGGACAAGTGTATTCGCTTGATGGGAGAGATTGCGGGTAAAGGATACTCCTGAGAGGAGAAGAACGGTCCAAGTTTCAGCTATAGAGTTCCATGTTCCACTTGTTGTATATAGATATGGAAACGCCAGTACGGCCTGAAAGTTTCGAGTGTGTATGTAGAAGCAGTGTTCTTGGCGCCGGCACCAGTTTCAAGTACGCTGTGAAACAGCGTCGTGATGCGCATCCCGCGCAGCCCGCGCAGCCAAGAGTCAAGCTCGAGAATGTATGGGGAGGCCTCCTTTCGTGCCCAGAGGGGGGTTTAGCCTGAAATGTTTTACAAACCTGTGTGCAGAAGGAACCTCACCCCCAGCTAGTCCTGCAGGAAGAAGCGCGAAAAAGGAGAGGAAACGTGTAACATGAAACAATGGAGGGAGGCAGAAAAATGGCCATGGTTGCAGCTACGTGGGGGAAGCGCACCAGGATATCACGATTGGGGAGAGGAGGAGGAAGTATTCACCCTTGGCGGAGGTCATGGTCGCATGGTCGCATGGTCGCATGATTGCAGATGTGAGATTACTGCAACGAGTCCCCCTGTATCGGTCTACATCAGCCTTGGGAGTCTCCGCGGAGACCAGGTGTGACAAAACTACTTGTTTTCATAGCACAAGAAGGAAAGAACAAGGAGAAAAAAATCGGTGCAATGCTGAAAACCGGGTGATAAATCTCGCCTGCATCGTATGACCTAAGCGGCCAAAATTGTTAATTCGTCCTTAGTGTGTTGTGTTGTGTTGTGCTGGGTCGACCTTCCTCTCGTTGGTACCTTTTCCTGCCTATTTGAGAGCAAGGGTGTTGGCGGGTGGCTTGGGTCGCAGGAAAAGTGGGGCCACTATAGCCGCGGATACTTACATCATAGGGCGGGTGCCGGTACTACCCGCACCTTCCCTTTGGGGCAAGGCATGCTGGTTGGTACCAGAAGGGAGGGGCTCGCGGCTGTATTTTTTCTTTTTGGGAGTTGAGTAATTTGCAGCGGTGACACCTGCTGGTGCTGCTTGTTGCATGAAGGTGCATGGCCGTTAAGATCAGCAACAGGAGCAGACCTCTGTCCCCCCAGTAGATGCCCATAGACATTCCAACGCCACCAGGCAACCCTCGCGTCCACTACACCATTACCCCCTCCCCTATCCACTTGGTCACACTTTTCTTTCTTGGCCAATGTGTGCCATCGCCTCTTTCTTTCCCTCCATGGTGATATTTTCTTTTGGTTCACGCATAGTCTGCTGCCCGATAATGCTTGGGTTTCGGGGCGGTTCATGCATTGCCAAGGCAATGGGGGAGGGGCGGCTATGCGCGGGTATACCCATATACTACTTGTCGGTTTGGGACGACGGGGCCTTGGCGGTGGGCAGTAAGAAGGGAGGCAGAAGAGGAAGAAGAGAAAGAAATTGCGGGATGCCCAGAATGGATTATCCGCGGAGTTCCTTCTCAGGGGATGAGAGAAGCGATACCCGAGATGGCATGTCAACAATGCTTCCAAACCCCGCGGAACCAGAAGGGAGATGCTCATCTCTTCCGGAATGAGATCCACGTCGCTGGTCTGAACAATGGTCGGTGTGGATGGGGGAGGGGTGCGTGGGTGTGTAGATGATAGTCTTGGCACGGATGGAATTACGTGAGAGCAAGAGAAGGAAATGTGAGCAGACAAGTGCGTGATAATAGTTGAAGCAACAAAACAATGGCTTGCTACAGTTGTTGTCGTTTGGGAGGGGGGGAGGCGGGACAGAGTTTAAGGCTCACAAAGGCCGGACGGTAACCAGGCACTACTACATGTAACCCTCACTATTGCCGAAGGTGAGGGCGAGGGGGGAAACAGGGAAGGAAAGGAGCACACGAGGTGGAGACGAGGTGGAGACGAGGTGAAGACGAGAGGGAGAACAAAAACGGGAGCAACGGGAGCAACGGGAGCAACGGGATGGAATCAAGGCGGGATGGAAGAGGGAGTGCCCCTTTCAAAAAGTGGCAACCAACTCTTAACTATGGAGAAACAAGTCTCCAGGGGAAGGGAAGGGAAGCGAAGCGAAAGAAAGAAGAAGAAGAAAAAAAGAAGAAAAAAAGAAGAAAAGAAGAAAAAAAGAAAAAAAGAAAAAAAGAAAATCAGCTAAAGGCGGAAAGAGTGGAATGTTACACAAAAAGGGATCAGACTAACAAACAGCACAAAAACTCTCCTTGCGTGTAAAACTGCAAAGACAGAGAAGAGCGAAACACCCACCAAAAAAACAATCGAGAAGGCAACGCAAATCCTTTTCTCTACTGCTGCTGTTGATATTCCGCTAGAAGTGATTTACTTTATATATAGAGCAGCGTTCGCCCCTTGGTCCAAAACCACTTCCACTTCCACTTCCACTTCCACTTCCACTCTCTGTATCTCCCGCCATGACATACCTAGATCCGGCACCTCCCTACACCCACTGCAAAAAGTCCGTGGAGTCCCTACCGATTATGCTGTCGGCCAGTCTCGCCGTGTCGCCCGCCACCACCGTGGGCTCCTCCCACGACTACTTCAGCTCACGGCCCCGCCTCCTGGTGGACGTGCTCTCTGCCTCCAGGAGCAACGACACCGAGTCTGACTTTAACTACGACCACTACGACTACAACTATGGCAGCGCCAAGACCAACAGTAATGGTGATAACAACGACAACGATTTCAGCTGCGATGACGCCATTGACGGGTTCCCCCTCATCGAGCCATTTGACCAAGTCTCCATCGCAGCCCCCGAAGACGAGTTCTACTCTCCCATCACCCCCTTTGACGTGGCCGACTCGGCGTCGCCCACCAACTCCATCCATTCGGCTTCGAACAAGTCTGTCGTGGCCGCGGCGCGACTCCCGCCCTTTACCTTGACCCTCCCCAATTTGACGCCCTACCAGTTTCTCATTGTCGACGACAATATCATCAACTTGAAGATCCTCAACCGCATCCTCTGCAAGTTGTACCCGCGCGCCGCCATCACCCAAGTGCAGGACTCGACTACGGTCACGGGCATTCTCGAGACACGCACGTTTGACGCCGTGTTTTTGGACATTGAGATGCCTGAAGTCACTGGCATTGATATTGCGCGGCACGTGCGGACGTATGCGCAGGACGACACCACGGTGTTGATTGCCGTCACCACCAGGAGAGAGGTGCTGTTGTTCAAGTCCGTGGGAATCGATTATACGTTCAACAAGCCGTTGAGCAGACCATTGGACCATATGGGCGCCACCATCGATGAGATTCTTGGGAGAAGAGGCCGCCGCAAGCAGTGCACAAGTGCTTAATGCAGAAAGGCTGCTGGTTGGTGGCTGCCATTCCCATTTGCCAACTATGATTGCGATTGAATGTTTTCAGTGAGGAAAATGGGAGGGAGAGGATCCCTCTCTCCTGCTCCCCATGTTTTTGCTTGACCATTAGAGGATAGAGCTCCGTGTTACGTTCCAACCGAAGCCATGTTTTGCCATGTTTTGCCATGTTTTGCCATGTTTTGCTACTACTGCCGACCCTTGTATGACTACGATCTGTTAATGCTGTTATTTATTCGCCTACGTTTCATCTACCGCTGGTTCATTTATAGAAATTCCGAAACGCCTTTTTTCCTCCTCCGCCATTTAGAGATCTGCCTGCGTAGAGCTCAGCCTCTGTCCGCCTGAGATAAAAACAATGACTTTTTGGTTTTCCTCTTCCCTCTTTTGTGTTTCTCCCCCTGTTTGTTCCATGCAGGCCAAAAAGTGTCTCTCTATAGGGTGAGACCCGCCTCTTGTTGTCTCTTATTCCCGAGTCGATTAAGTAAGCGGAAATGTGCACTCCATTATAATCCTTGCTTCCCCTTGTGCCTTTGCCCTTTATCCATGTTGTCATTACCCCTATAAGACACAATCCCACCTGGCACTCCCGCTGCGTCTTATTTCACCTGCAAGAAACGCGGTGCTCCAGCTCCCATCCTCCGTCCCGCCTGCGCCCACCCCCATCTTTCTCATGACTCCCACAGCACACACGGTTTGTACCCATTTCAAATCTTCTTTGGCCCTGTCTCTTATACCCATCCCTTACAAAACACAACGCAGTGTGGGCGAACGTGGCGATAGTCGACGTGGAGGCGCCAGCCCCGGAGAACATACCCTAGCGCGATGCCGGAGTCGCCGCTCAACCGGGAGAAGTTCCATGTGTGAGCTAGACATCCACCGCCACATAGA
>MXQC01000137.1:0-21354 GCA_002094185.1 Zhuliangozyma boniae
GTGCTCCGCCGGGCCAACAAGAGTCACGTGCTCTCCTCCCCCCCTCTTCCCCTCCCCCACCAAAGGAAATGTTGCAAAGAGGGGAGGGGGGTCCGGAGATAATTGGAAACGTTCTTTCGGCCGCTACTGCCCCCTCGTTCTATCCCCGAAACATAGCCTGCCACAGTTTAGTTTATTGGCACACCGCCACCAACAGAAGCCATACGGACACCAACCATAGTTGGCCATATGTCAGCACCACTTACGTGAGCGCAAAAGGGCTAGGTTGGATTGAAACAAGGGCGCCCCCACGGTCCACAAAAAAGAAACACATTGTGTGTCTACTCCCAGCACTATATGCAATTGTAATCAAAGAAAGGTGCCAAATCTTTTTCTCGGCATAGCATAGCCATTGCTTTCGCGAGTACTTTCTCTTATTCTTCACACAAAAGTCAGCTTTAGTAAGCGGTACGCCTCCGTAATCTCTTTTCTTTCCTCTCTGTCCATGGCATTCCACTGCTCGAGCGCCAGATTAACGGCGTCATCCCGGGTGCCCTCTCGAGAGTCCACGTTGCTCTGGTTGGACTCGCGTGCGTCACCTACCGCCATGTCCACGAAATAATCCCTCGCTGCCGCTACCTCCCCCTCCTCCTTCTCCTCATTGCTCGCAGCATCGGCACACTCCTCCTTGGTCTTGTTCCAGATACTTAGAAGCAACCGCTTGATCTTGCTGCGCACTTTGGGGGAGATATCCTCCGTCACCCTTGACTTTTCCTCCAGGGACACGATGTTGCCGTCAAGCATATCCCGGTGCGAGTTGAGCAAAGCAGCATACCCTACTCTGTATTCCTCCTTCTGCTCCGGCGTCATCTTGACCCACTGTCGGCGCGCGTCGCACACCAACTTGCCGTCCCTGATGCTCGTGCCAAGAAAGTAGTTCCACGCGTGCACTTCATCGACCAACCGTGAGTTTGGCCCAAGCCGCGGGAACAAGATCGCCTTCCTGCGCTCGTCAAACACGGGCTCGGCCAACACCCAGCGCGGACTCTCGTCTAGAAGCTTCAATTTCTCATCGAGTCTCACGGTCTTGCCCATACACAAGTCTCGGCCCGTCTCAAACAAGGCGACGTATTCTTGGCGCACGCGCTCCTTGTCGGCAGAAGACAACCGTTTCCACTCCTCCCGCAAGGTCAGCACAACTGTCTTGTCCTTTCTGCCAAGCTTGCGCACGCGCTGGGCCAAATAGTAGCTCCAGGCGTGGCGGTCGTTGATGGGCTGCACGGGCACGGCGTTGCCGCTGGTGGCGTTGAGGAAAAACTCGGGGCGGGCGTAGCTGCGCGCGCGCGTGCAGCTCAACCCCCACACGCGCGGGATATAGCTGAGCAGGGCGAGGTCGCGCTCGAGTGACTCCTCCGTCAACCGCAGGTATTTGTCCGTCAACTCCTTCTTTTGCAGCGCCGGAGTGTTCTCATCACTGGCAATATCCCGCAACGCCTGCTCCCTGATGCGCTCAAAGGGGGTGCCCGTGTAGTTAAACACCTCCTTGGGGCCAATGACTCCCGCGGTGATGTCATACACGAACCGAGGCAGCTTGTCCTGGGCTAGCTTTTGGGTGCCCATGCGCTGCAACTTCTCGGCGACGGGGACAATCTCGCCATCAATCATATCGCGGTCCGTCTTCAATAGCTCGCGGTACTCCTGCCGCACAAACTTTTTCACGCGGTGGAATTGGGTCTTGATCTCGTTGACCCGCGCGGGGAGCATAATCTCCCCCCGGTGGTATTTCCCCAAGTAGTAGTTCCACGCGTAATTATAGTCGACCTGGGACTCTGTCTGGAGCGTGCCCCGGCGGTCAGTGAACCGGAGCGGTGGCAACTGGAGATACCGGCCCGTGCCCAACAAGTACTCGGCACACGTGTACTTGTAGAGCCAGATGGGCTGCGCATTCTCCACAAGGGACACAATCAGGCGGCGGTCGCACGCCAAGTCCTTACCTGACAAGAGCAACTCGCGGTACGCCAATGCCCAGCGCTCGCGGTCGTGGGCGGTCGTTGCATGCCACTCTTTGTCGATGCTGGCGACTTTCCATTTGCGGATCTTGGCGTTGCACCACGACTCGGTGTCGTTAAGGTCAACCTTGCCCTTTTCCACGTGTTTTAAGCACTCGGCCATCAACGGCAGGCGCACGTTCTGGGCGAGAGGCCGCCACCCGCGCTGGATCCTATTCTTGAGCCACTCGCGGTCCTCGGCGTTGTTATTGGGATCGAACGCGGTGAGCTTCATGTAGGTGAAATATGCCTTTGTCTGCATATCGGAAAACCTCACCTGTAGTTGCACTGTCCCAGCCATGCCGTTGATGCGCACCCTGGCCTTGGAGAGAAGCACATGGGGGGCATGCTCTTTCTTCTCCTTGTTCCTTCTTGGAGGGGCGTGGGACTTGCACCTGGCGGTGACCATGGTGGCATTGGACACTCCTACCCTACGGTATGTCCAGCGTCGCAATTCTGACGGTACGGGTATGCCGGACTGCCGCCAGACTGTCTTCATGGGTGGTGTGTACTTTCGTGTCTGTGTCACACAGCTCCACTTTTGACACCATACTTTTTCTCTCCCTTCAGCTTCTCGATGTGGTCGTGTGCGTGTGATAAACAGTCTCTAATGTCGCGACATTGACCAAAAGCGTTTTGCGACATAGGAGCATTCCCAGAAAAGAAGGAGAGGGCCCACGTTTTTCTGCACGCCACACCTTCTTCTGCATATAAGGAGAAGGAGACGCCGAAACAAACTAACATCGCGGGATCATGTCCACAAGAAAAACAATCCTTTCAGAAGAAACAGGTTCGGTGTGAGCCGACTATTCTCTACGGCAGTTCCTTCCCTCATCTCTCTCCCTCGCTGGAGACTTTCACTCATAAGCCTTAGATTGTTTCAGGAGGGAGCAAGAGAGAGATGGCGGTTCAGCTTCCACGGTGGGCGGTATCAGTGAAACAGCAGAAATAGCAAAAAACAAAGAGATATATAGCTATGTGCAGTATGCTCCTCTCTGCGCCACTTTTCCTTCCTCCCTCCTTCCCCTCTCTTCCCATAGCAGGAGACCATCCTTTCTTATCTCAGTTGCTACTCTTGCCTTCCCTCTTCTCTCCTCTATTGTGCCCATCTGGTCTGGTGTCTACACAAGGCCACTCCACACGCATGTTGTAGTCACTACTTTTTCTCTTGCTGTCCCTTCTCCGCTCTTCTCACGATCATGCACTGTCTTGCGCTTTTCCAACACAGCCTGATTGGCTTCTCTGCATTCTTTTTCTTTCCTTCCCCTGCCATTCCAAAACGAAGATAAGGTGGGAAGAAAAAAATTAAATTGCCAGAATAAAGCGGGCCGATTCCACCCAGACAGCCCACCATATATAAGGAAGAAAAAAAGTCGCCACACTCTACCACATAACACATAACACGCATCACATCACACCACACCACATAACCAAAACGCAAAGACAGGCCTCGTCAGCACTACTACATGGGTTTCGTTCTCCTTCTATCGAACTCGGCAAGCTCCCTTTCCTTCATTGACATCTCGTTCCTCACCTTTGAAGCTGTTTTAGAAGTTGTTATTATCTGCTTTGCCGGCTTTGTGGCCGCCAAGTCGGGCCTCTTGAACACCCAGGGCCAGAAGGTCATCAGCGCCTTGAATGTGGACTTGTTCACCCCGTGCTTGATCTTCTCCAAGTTGGCGTCGTCGCTTTCCGTGGCCAAGATTATCGACATTGCCGTGATCCCCGTGTTTTTTGTTGTGTCCACCGCCATTGCCTATGTGTGCTCGCGCGTTACGTCCTATTGTCTTTCGTTGAATGACCCGGAAACAGACTTTGTCACCGCCATGGCCGTGTTTGGCAACTCCAACTCATTGCCCGTGTCCTTGACCTTGTCGTTGGCGTACACGCTCCCGGACTTGTTGTGGGACGACATTGACGGCGACACCAGCGACAAGGTGGCCGGCAGGGGGATCTTGTACTTGCTAATTTTCCAACAGATGGGCCAAGTCTTGCGGTGGTCGTGGGGGTTCAACACGCTTTTGCGCAAGCGGTCCCACGTGGAGTTGAACACGTATTACACTAAGAACGGCACCATACATGAGCAGACGCGCCTCTTGGACAATGAGCAGGTGTTGTACATGAGTCCCGACTCGGCCAGGGACAGCTCCAGCGGTGGTGACGCCGTCGCCAGAGATGCACAACAGGACTTGCAGACCTTGCAGACGGCCTTGCCACAGCCCATCTCGGGGTCGTTGTCGTCGTCGGCTTCCTCCTCCTCCTCGGAGAACAACCATAACGACAAGGATACTGCGGGGCAGAAGGGTGGCACCAGCATTGCTCAGTTGCCCTTTATCAAGCAGTTTCTCGCATTTATGAACCCGCCGCTTTACGCCATGCTCATCAGTGTCGTGGTGGCGTCGGTTCCTGCGTTCCAGAATGCCTTCTTTTCCGAGGGTACGTTTGTTAACAGTACCTTAACCAAGTCCATCGCCGGCATGGGCAGCGTCTCCATCCCGTTGATCCTCGTGGTGCTCGGGTCCAACTTGTATCCGTCGAGCGACATTCCGCCCGCGTCAAAGCACTACACGCGCATCTTGATGGGGTCGTTGCTCTCACGCATGATTCTCCCATCGATCATCTTGTTGCCCGTGATTGCGCTCTGCGTCAAGTACGTCAATGTCTCGATCCTCGATGACCCCATCTTCCTCATCGTCGCGTTCATCTTGACCATCTCGCCGCCCGCGATCCAGTTGTCGCAGATTAGTCAGTTGAACAACATCTACCAGAAGGAGATGGCGGGCGTGTTGTTCTGGGGGTATGTCGTGTTGACGTTGCCCACGACGATTTTCATTGTCGTCACCAGCTTGGAGGTGTTGCAGTGGGCCCAGAGCTGATGTGGTGGTGATGCCCTTTGTTTTCCTTGCATTTTCATTTCTCATTATATAACAGCTTTCCAGCAAAACAAATGCAAATTTATATGATATTAAAAGGAAGGGCAAGACCTTGGTGCGCATCATAGATTGAGCGCAAGGGCAGCGTTGCAAGACAAAGGGTTCTGTTGTGGTGTTGTGCTTCGGATGGTTCTTGGCGCAAGTTGGTACCTCACAGATCTCTCTTGGAGCACTTTTCTGTTAGTTGCGCGCCAAGACTTTCCCCCCATAGCACAGCGCATGGGGTCACGTGGGGAAGGGGAGTCTTCTGGTGCCACTTCAGTCGGCAATAAGGTTTTTATCTGCACAAGGCCAGCTCCCGTCAGAGTGCGCATTATGATGTGATGAGATATGCCGTGCCTACTTGGAGAGGAGAATACTAGGAGCCAGTTGGCCAACGTTTGTGTAATCTCCTCCCCGAGGTAAGTGCATTTTGTCCCATAGGTCTCGGATATAAATTGCGCTTTCTATTCTTGGGGCACAAACTCGCCCAAACGCATGTGCGAGGATATGGGTTTTTTCTCCTTCTCCTTCTCACTCTAAGCTTATCGTTTGGTACAGAGAGGGGAAAGGACGGCCAATCAAGAGTGGAGGCCAGGCCAAGCAGCGTTCTCATGGGGGGACTCTAGCAAAGCTTTGCAGAAGAAAGGGAGGAAAGAGGAAAGCGCCAGTCGTCTTGCCCATCCCCCATCCATAATACGAGGCGGCTTGTTTTTTCTTTTCTGCTATTGATCTGGACCCAGAGGCATTTCTTTAAGCCGCTCGCCCTGCAAGCGAGATTAGGGCGGGAACAAAAACACAAAAACCACACTGGCATAAACAGCCGAACGCGCTTTTTGTTTCTTGGCAGGTGCTGGGACGCGCGCACAGACACGCATGAACGGGCAAATGCACGCGAACATCTCTGCAAGTGCAGAGCGTTGTGGTTTGTAACAGTTTATCCGTGGGTAGCCTTTCTAAGGGCAGCTTGGGAGCTGCAGGACAGAAAGGCTAGGAGCACGGTCCTCCCGCCCTTGGACCGCGCGGTGGCACAAAAAATAAACAGGACCCACCAGGAAAAGTCTAAATCATGGGCAACATCACGCATGATAAGGAGGAAGGCGTTTGCAAGGTTGGATGAACACAACTAGCGGATGGCCAGGTGGAGGAAAAACAGAGTTATGCAGAGCACCGTCCAGCGAGGACTTTTTTTGTTCTCCCTCGCTTGTGCGCTCGGCACAAACGGCACCAAGCCAACTCGGCGGGAGAAGGAAAGAACGAAAGAGAAACATAAAACGAGGCAGCAGAAGAAGAAGAGAAAGAAGACAAAGAAGGGAACGAGCGTAAAATTGCCATTACGAAACGCCCCACTGACCGCGCCATCGTGCCATCAGCCCAGGCAGTCACAACCACACCCGCGTCTCTAGGCAGTCCATATTTCCAGCTGCTCCAAGGATCACACAGGTGCCTCGCCTCGTCGGCCCCTTTTGTCCGATTTTCCATTTCCAGGTATATACATTTTTTCCTTCTTTTGCCTTTCGTGGCTTCTGTTCTAGAAGATTTACAGCAGTCAACAACAGAGGCGAGCAACCCAAGCCAGAGACACTGCCAGCACCGCTAGCACTGCCCCTGTCCTTGTCACAACATGCTCACAACATGCAATTCAAACCAGGGGAACCATTACACAATAGCATCCAACGACAACATACCTTTGCGGCGCTAAAACACAGCCATGACTTTGACAAGATCATGGCGCGGTCGCCGATGATACAGGCGCAGATGTTCAACGTCGTCACGTATCCGGTGGTGTTCAACACCATGTTTGCTCTCACGTGCTGCTACTTCCAGCTCAACAGTTTCAAGAGCTTCCGCGGGTTTGGCCGCCACGAGACGTATACGGCGCTCCGCGCGCGGTTCAACCAGTTATACTTGCACTACTACGGGCTCGCGTTGCACGACTTGCAGCGGGTGTTGGACCGACAGCAAGACTTGCGTGCGGGTGTGATCGCCTCCATCATCTTGGCCAAGGTGTCGCTATACGAGTCCAGGGACCTCCGGCTTTCGTCGACATTCATCAAGGGCATGATTGGGTTGTACATTGACTGGAGCATGCAGATGGCGGTGCTGTCACAGGTGGCGGTGCTGTCGCCGTTGTTGCGGTACTTGGTGCAGGCGTACAAGTCGGCGTTCTTCCCGCGGTACAACCCGGCATGCTTGCGCGAGTTCCAGCAGATGGTGGCGGTTTATGGACGCGCCATACAGCACGACACCGACACCCAGCTAATCTACCATTTCAACCTGTTGCGGCAGTTTGTGGACGAACTTGTGGGATTTGTTCCGGCAAATACCATGGCCTTATATGGGAAGTTTCGGAAATGGCTCATTATCCTCCCGTCCAAGGTAGTTGTACTGGAGTACTTGCGCGGCCGGGACGCTGAGATGACGTTGTTTTTGTTGTACAAGTGTCTCGGTAAGATCTTGGATGCGTTGTACCCGGTCATGACGTTCTACAGTTTTCAGACGTTTAGTGGGAGGTTCGTCAATGAGCCGCCACCCACCCTCATTGCCGCGTCTATGGTGAGTAACCACAGCGCAAGCAGCAACCACGGATGCATCCCCGAGTTGGATGCCATCAACCAATACTGCTTGCGCGTATACACGTTCTTTTGGAAGCGGTTTGCGGTGATGTTTGATGTTGTGGGGGGCGCCCACGACGCCGGGTTGGTGGGTCGTGAGATCAACGAGGTGTACATTGACCGTTTCATGACCACTCAGTTTGCTCACCACCACTATTTGCATTTCCCCAAGGCTGTGGCTGCTCCGGAACACTGGCGCCAGTACTTGAGTGGAGTACGTGCCCACGACTGGTACTATTATAACCACCGCCACTTTGACCATTTCAAGTACAGTTTCCTCCGTGACCCTATTCTCTCGTCGCACGCAGCAAATATGGGCATCCCCGTTGAGAAGCCGCAGTACACTTTTGCCGATACTTCGTTCCGCGAGTTTGCCGAGCAAGCGGACCAGCACTTAAGCGCATCGTACCAGTCGCTACTCATGAGCAGGAGGAGCCATAGTGGTGCTGATGCCGGTGGCGACCAAGAGCCCGTGCACGTAACAGTTGCGGTGCAGGCGGGGAGAACCTCTCCCACACGCCAGTTGCACCCGAAGGCAGTGTATGAGATGCTTGGCGAGTTCCACGCACTCCGAGACCGCGAGTTTGCCGGGTTGGACTTGTCACAGGAACCGCATGAGGGGTTGCTTGCACAGATTGACGAGTCGCAGTTTATCTTGGATGCCGAAAAATGGTGAGCTTGAACAATTGGGAAAACTTCAGGGGAGAAAGCGGGAACTAGAGAGGATCAGAAGACCAGAGAAACACAGGTGCAAGGGGGAAGACTTCATCCGGTTCATAGAGAGAAAGCCTAGCCCAGCTGGTTTAAGCATTTCACACACGTGGTTTCCCCCTGCGTGGCTATCCAGTTCATGGAACATTGCTAACCCTGCCCGCCTCTCTCCCTTTCCACCTTTCTCTCCCGCCTTGCTCATATTTTGAGCTCGTATCGACAGGATCGGGTGCACCTGCCCGTGTGTGCATGGGATATGCGTCTTCCGTATTAAGCACCCATCCGTCTTTGTGTACGTAAGTAATTGGTGAACAATAGACCAAAGCTTCACTGGGGGACCAGAACAAACACACGCTGGAAAAGCAACCACCTTTGTTTTCTTCTTTATTCAGATCTCTTTTCGGTATCGTGTGTGGGGTGGGACCAAAGAAAGAAGAAGGAGGATATGTATTTTTGGCTACATGCGTACTGTCTCCTTTGGAAAGAGCAGAGGGAAGGCGCGGGATGTGGGAGAGGGCAGGAAGATTAGAAGCGATCAGGGGATATGGAAATGTGAGCTTGTGTGGGCATTGTTCAGAAAACACGAAAAGCCCCCAATTTCCACTGTACCGGTCACCCCGCTCCTCCTTCTCGTCTCACGCACAGCAGTCTGCACGACTAGCATATGTACCACCTGCACCTCCTGCACACCATCTGCATATCCTCCTCCATTTTCCGTCCCATCTATTTGAACCAGCACTTTCTCACACAATGGGGTCACGCGATCTAAGGCGGAAGAGGTCTATAGGGGAGGGGGGAGAGGTCTATAGGGGGAGGTCTATATGGGGAGAGAGCACCGAACTGGAAAATGATACCTGACTGGAAAGCCAGGCGGCTATAACGTGAAATTCAGCAAGGGGGGAGAAAAGGGGAGAGCAGGGAAGCGCTTGCTTGGGGAGGATCTCAGGGGCGGACCCTGGTGTTTCAGAAGCAGCATACATTCCCCCAAGTTAACAACAATTTAAAGGCGGGCCATCCCACGTTTTCTTATCCATCACTTATCCTTGCTCATCGTCGTTTCTTTTATCGCGGGCATTTGTATGTGTCCACCGCCTCTGGATTGGTTAAAATGGCCAACAGGCACCCTTGGGTGCTTTGGTGTGTGTGTTCTGGTGTGTATATTTTTGGCTGATATTTTCCAGCTCTACTCTACAACCCAAGCCACAATGAAAAATCATTTTCGGGGGTAGTAAGTTGCCTGCCCCGATATTGGGGTAGGGGGGCAGGGAGGAGGGGCGAAATACAACAGAAACAAAGAACGGGGGGTGGAGGCGGAGGAGGGGAATAGCCTGTGTGGTCACCCAACACACACACAGACAAATACAGACACGTACGTACAACCACACACACGCACACGCAGTTTCCGTATTTTAGCCATTACTAATGGCTTACGCCCTCAAGAGAAGAAATGCGGAGGCGACGAAGAAGAGAAGAGGAGGAGCAGAGGGAGAGGGACGAATGGGGCTCAGCCATGGTCTGGGGTGCTCTCTGTCTCCTGCATTCCCTTTCTTGGCTCCTGTGGGTGGGGGCCAGAACAATAGGGCTATCCTTGAGCCAAAGGAAAAGTGGAAGCGGCCTGCTGTTCTGGAAAGAGGTGGAAACACCCGCGTCATTCTCTTTGTCGGCCATTTGCTCTCTATTTGTTGCTCCTTGGCCCTATTTCCTTTCGACTGTTGCATGAGAGCGCACACCCGGTAGGTTGCTCTCTCCTTTGTTCTTGCCCGGGCGTACATGCACCCCATTATGGTCCTAATCTCGGGTCCGCCGTTTCAAAGCATGAGATGCAGAGCAGAAGGTGTCCTCCGAGAACCTTCGTCTAAACCTGCCCAGATCTTCCCTTCCCTTCGTACTCTTTCCTCCTCGTCACCTCTGCCTTCTCCAACCCCCCTACTCCTTATCTTCCCTCCTCTGCGAGACCGCTTTGGGCAGGTGTACAAAAAATATTCCGCCTGGTGTGGTAGCCGTATATGTAGTAGCTAAAAGCGGCACACTTCTTAGAGGTAGTTTTAAACGGAGAGTTGGGATTGGCCAATGTTCAAAGCCTTGTACACACATTCAAGACTATCCCCCAAGCCATTTTATCCACCCGTTCGCTCATGCACCCACCTATGCACTTAGCTCATGTACGTCCGCCTTACCAGACCCACCTTCCTCTTTGTTCCCGCGCTCGACAGTCGAAAAGTCTAAAGGCAACAGAAGCATTGTATGGCCTGGCTTTGTGATTCGAGGCTCACCGGTCTTTTCTTTTTCGCCGTTCCCCTTGAGTCTGCATAACCCATTACCCCTCCTCTACCCCTTTATCCCTTTATCATCCCCTTCTCTCTCCTTGCTCCTTCATTTCCTCCTGCTCCCTCCCCACTACCCAGACAGTCACTGTTCTCCCTCTCCCACTCCATTTACGCAATTATATTATTTAGTTCACTAGTGTACTCGCCTCTTTGGGATGGCTGAACAGAGACCACTACCAAAAGTAACAAGTGAAAAGAAAGAGACAAAGGACAAAAGACAAAAAGATGAAAAAAGACACCGTGTGTACTGGCACTTGTATGTGCCCGTTGCCTCCACCCCGTATCCGGGGTAATTCTGGGTGGGCTTAAGTACTTGCACAAAGAGAATGGGGGGAGAGAAGAAAGTACCACAAAGTAGTGTACAAGGATGTGTGTAGTGTGTGGTGTGTTTTTCCGCCTTTGCCGCCTCATGGTATTTATAGTGGACCAAATTCCTCCTTAAAACAAAGAAACCCTGCCAAGGGCTCCCAATAAGGTTAAAATTAGGTTCTTCTAAACGGAACCCCCTTTCCACACAGCAGGGACAAGTCAAGCCAAACCACCTTCGGCCCCTAAACCCAAGCTCCCCCCTCACCACCTCCTTCCCCTTTCGCTGCCATTAGGCCACGGGTTCTCCAGGTCACAGCCGGACCCTCATAGTCCCCTGCTCACCCCGTTTACACCCGCTTCTTTTATTTGCTGGTGCCCACCACCAGGGTCAAGAAAGGAGGAGAGTGATTGCGTGGCCCTGATTCTGGGAAGTAGAGCCGGGCTTTAGGGCGAGGCCAGAAGAAGGAAAAAAGGGCGACACACACAACAACAAGCCCAAGAGAAAAGAGAAGAGAGAAGAGAACAAGGAACAAGGCGCAAGGTGCAAGACCTCAAATACGTCATTCCCACAGAGAGACACACAACCACCAGGGGAAAAAAACGAAGAGACAGCGACGGCAGACAGCAGCGAAGGAAAATTAAATTACAAGCAAAGTCAAGTGCAGTAAAACAGCAACCAAAAATACGCTTGTTTTGCTGCTGCTGCTGCCACCACCACCAACCCAGATGAGCAGCGAGTCCCCAGAAGATGATCTTTCCGACCCGGGCCAGCCCTTCTACCCAGACTTACACACCCAGATGACCTCGCTCGATATCGGGGCCCGCTCGCTGGACACCGCGGGCTTTCAAGAGGCAGTTTCCGAGTCGTCAGCATCGCTGCAGTCTTTTAGGGCTGGTTCCCGTGACGGCTCTATTACTGGCACCACGTCATCCGATCACACGGGCGCGACGCTGGACACTGTTGCCGGCAGGCTGCGCGCGGGATCCAGCGGCTACTCGCCAGCGTCTGCAATTGCAGCGACGGTGGTTGACTTGGCCACGGCAACGGCATCAGCGACGGCATCGGCCTCTGTGTCTACAACAGCAGCGGCTTTCAGTTCTACCTCTACCTCTGCATCCGCCACAGTTTCTGTGGTTTATGGCAAGAGAAGCAAGAGGCGAAGGCACAAGAACAGTCGCTTGGGGTGCGCCAACTGCAAGAAGCGGCGCGTCAAGTGCTCCGAGGACTTGCCGTCGTGTGCCAACTGCGTCAAGCACAAAGTGCGGTGCAACTACTTGGACTACTCGAAGGAGCAGCTCGACGCATTGATCCAGTCCAAGCAGGAGCAGCTACGCGAGGATAGCGAGGACTACCGCGACGTTGCGGAAGAGATTCCCACCAAGCACGGCGAGTTCCGCAACGAGACCAAGTTCAAATTGAAGCGCCACCCCTCGCTCAAGAGCCAGCCTGTAGGCCATAACCACAGCCACAACCACAGCCACAACCACAGCCACAATCACAGCCACAACCACAGCCACAACCAACCGCTCTCGTCCACGTGGCTGCTAACTACAGAAAGCAAGAACAGCTCCCTTCCCGACCTACGACCGCCGCATGCGCCCGTGGCGTGGTCGCCCTTGTCGATGCAGAGCCCCGTATACGAGTGGTTTTCGGGCCCTGTTGGTGGCGACAAAATGCAGGTGGATCGCGCGTCGCACAACCAGTCGCGCCACTCGGTGAGCAGAAACTTTGACAATTTGCTCGATGAGACCATGGCCAACGACATGGCCATTATATACCCCGTCTACTCGATTGCCGACGGAAACAGTGGTGCTGCAGGTGGTGGGTACGTTGTCCACGATGGTCACAGCAGCCGTGCGGACCCTGGCAGTGTGGGCAGTGTGGGCAGCGCTAGTGAAAGCACGAGCACCGCCAGCAGCCATCTCAGCAGCAACATCAGCCCTAGTGCCAATAGTACTAGTGCTCCTGCTAGTGCTACCACCAGTGCCGCCAGCAATGGGTACATTCACGCCTTCCCCGCTGCTGTCAACATGCTGGCGGCCTTCCCGTTGCAGCGGACACGCGTCGTGCAGGACTTGTTCCCCAAACTGTTGAGTAACGCACGCCACCAGCCCACCACATTCAAGCTCCTTGACCGACCCCACGTCAACTACGACCGGGTGTTGGTGGCGCGGTTGGCGGCGATGAACTCGTCCATCCAGCACAACATGGCGTCCTTGCCGGAGATTCGCGGGTTGTACAAGTGCTGGTTGAATTCGTTCATATTCAAGGCCTTCTCATCGGAGTTGATGCTCGGGTGCTTGCTCAATTTGACCACCAACTTTTTGGTGTCCAACTGTTTTGACCCCGGGTACAACAATACCGTGGCTGGCGGCTCGCCGCTGTCGCCGCCGCGCAACAGCCACGAGCGCCTTGCCGTAATCCGATCCACGTGTCTCGTGAAGTCGATTGACTACTACGTCAAGGTGATTAAGCATTTGCAGATGGTGCTCAACACCAACGAAGACCCCGATTTGGCCGGGTCTGTGTCGTATATCCTCAGCTTGATGTCGGCGTACGACCCGGAGGCAACGTTGAACTCGATCAAGTGTTTCCGCGACGGGCTCTTTAGCATCTTGACCTACAACTACAACTCTATGATCAAGGTGGGGCTCAAACCGGTGTTAGTCCCGGCGCACCTCAAGCTAATGAAGAACATTATGATGAGCGTGTACGCGCCCGGATTTGACCCGGAGTTCTTGCACGAGTTCCGCACCTTGCTTCTCAACTTTGGCAGCACCATGCACCGGCTCGTGAAGGCCACCACCGCAACTACTTCCCCTGGTGCCCCTTCCCCCAACCTGTTGCACCAGTTCTTGATGGCCAAGTGGAACGATCTCCGCGACTTTCTCGACAACACCTTGCTGGTGTATATCCCCACTATCAACAGCAACATGGGTAACACCGAGCTCCAGCAGGAGGTGCTCTTTGAGATGCTCCATATCTGGGTGCGGTTGTTCCCGCTGCGGTTGCTCTTTTCACGGTGCGCGAGTGACCCGTTGGAGAAGGTGCTCTACTTGTTCTACAAAGTGTTTAAGAAGGCGATGTACGCCATCTTTCCGCAGGTCAAGTTTTTCTTTCTCCGCGACTTCGACAGCCCCTTGATGCTCGACGTTTTCGGATCCGACAATGACTATGACATATTTGCCGTCGAGTTGGACCAGCCCGTGTCATGTTCTGTGCCCAGAGAGCTCTACTTCACCGTGGTGCCTGAGCTCAAGCAGTACGCGGCGTACTTGATCCGTGTGACCACGTTCTTCCAGATGCGGTTGCAGCGGTTGTATCGGTACTCCATCAGCTACCAGGTGAGCGACATGGGCGCACAGGATATCCAGACGTGGCGCAAGGGGATCACACATGTGGGCGAAACGCGGTGGGAGTTTGCGCGCTCATATGGGCTCCGCGGCACCGATATCAAGTCGTTTGGCAACCAGTACATTACATGGGAAAATTATCCGCACCAGGAGAAACCCGCCGATGGCGGGGTCCCACTGGGGGCGCCGCCCGTATTGGGAGCCCACGCGGGCGTGGACTTGATGTCCTTGCAGGAGTCCGGCTTGCTTGCGGGAGACTACACGGGCAAGCCGTGGTAGAACAGCGACACAGCGACACAGCAGTACAGAAGTACAGAAGTACAGAAGTACAGAAGTACAGAAGCACAGAAGCACAGAAGCACAGAAGCACAGAAGCACAGAAGCACAGAAGCACAGAAGCACAGAAGCACAGAAGCACAGAAGCACAAAGGCACAAAGGCACACTGGTGGCGGTGCAAGTGTGTTGTCCTGGCTAGGTCGTGTCGACTAGCCAAATAAAGAGATGTGTTTAGGTGGGTCACATGACAGAAAAGAAAAAACTCGCCAACATTTCTTTTTCTTTTTTCTCCCTCCGTTTCTTTTCTGGGTAAGTCAAGCTGGGTTTCCTATTCTTGCTTACCTAATAGCAGTAGTAAGTTGTAGTGGCATTATTTTTGATAGTACGTGTACAAGAGGAGAATTCATGCTGAAACTTCCCAGCACCAACGCCAAACAAAAGAAAGAAGGAAGAGGGAAAAAAGCGACAAGCTAATAAACAAGCCCGCACTCTAGACTCATCATTGATCCGGCATAGCCTTGTCCTTGAATCACCAGAGCAAGTTCTCTTATCCATCCAGGACGCTAGATAGCCAACAGGTTACTTACTAAAATTTTCCTTTTCTCCACAGACAGATCCAATATCCCCATTCACATATACATACGCCATGGCTGACAACACGGACGACTACTCCTACGACTACGAGTACTTGTACAAGATTGTGCTTATTGGCGACTCTGGGGTGGGCAAGTCGAACTTGCTCTCCCGATTTACCCGCGACGAGTTCAACTTGGAGTCAAGATCAACGATTGGGGTGGAGTTTGCCACCCGGACTTTGGAGATCGACGGCAAGCGCGTCAAGGCGCAGATTTGGGACACTGCCGGGCAGGAACGGTACCGGGCTATCACGAGCGCGTACTACCGCGGGGCCGTGGGTGCGTTAATTGTGTACGACATTGCCAAGACCGAATCCTATGAGAGCGTTTCACGCTGGCTCAAGGAGTTGAAGGAGCACGCGGATGCGAACATTGTGATTGAGTTGGTGGGCAACAAGTCCGATTTGGACCACTTGCGTGCTGTGCCCACGGAGGAGGCGAGGAGTTTTGCCAGCGAGAATGGGTTGTTGTTCACGGAGGCGTCGGCGTTGAGCTCGGACAATGTCGACCTCTCGTTCCACCAGTTGTTGAAGAACATTTACGAGATGATTAGCAAGCATCAGTTGGACAATGACCAGGCAAAGCCAGCCACGGGTAGCGGGCCCACCATCTCATTGACCCCGGCTCCGCAGGAGAAGAAGAGCAAGAACAACAGCGGGTGCTGCTAGAGTCCTGCGACAGCAGGAAGTGTATCCGCTATACATAGTTTCTTTTTTATTACATCTCCTCTAAAGTATACTTTGACAGAATATAAGGGGGTAACACCCCCCAGCTGCTGCTGCTTGGCCCCTGTCCCTCTCCCCTTTCCACTAGGCAATCTTTTTAATCTTTCCGCGCTGGCTCGTGGGGGTCTTTAGAGGTCGCACCGTGCCCTGGCCCTGGGCCTGCCCCATCCTTGCGCGCACATCCGCCAACGGTGAGTTGCTCTCCACCGTCATGGACACAATCTGATCCCCTCTAAGAATAATGAGCCCCAAGCGGCGTCTGTCTAACACGGGCTGCACCGCCGTGGGGTCCGTGCTCTTGCGCATGGCGCTCCAGCACTTTTTCGTGATGCGCGACTCCTCCGTGTCAGAAAGGACCAAGTTGATGTGCTTGTCGAACGCGAGCAAGGTGCCCACGTACGTCTTGTTGTCCACGGTGTGGATGCGCACACGAAAGTTTATCAAGTCGGATAGCTTTGTCTTTTTCGTCACCTGGAGTTTAGAAGACTGGACAGGGGTGTGGTTAGTATGGGGCCACTAAGGAAAAGTAAACAACCCAAAAAAGGATAGAGAAGGGTTTTCGTACATACCATGGATACTGTATTTGGTGATGCTGGCTGAGTGTGTGATGGCTGTCTCTGCTGTTTCCTCTTGATATTTTTCTCTCCCTCTTTCTTTCTGTGTGCCTTCTTTCTCTCGCAAAGTCAAAATAAAAGGAGTTTGGGTAAAAAACTGAAAACCAACCCGCAACCAAAAGACAGTCACGTCATACAAGCAAGCCATGTCGAGCGAGCACGCAGAAGAGGCCAAGCCGGTTGAAACCGTCGATACCACGCCAATTGCAGCGGACCAGGGCGAAACCAAGAAAGATGCTGCCGCGGAAGTGCCCACGGGGGAGGATGGCGACTCGAAGAAGCGCGCCGCTGACGACGCAGGCAAGAAGAAAAAGAGAAGACGGAGACAGTACGATGATGCTCCAGAAGAGAAGAATGACGAGAAGGAGGACGAGGACGAGGACGAGGACGAGGATGGTGACGATGGTGATTTTAAGGATGATGAAGAGGACGACGCTGAGGACGACGACGACGACGAGTTGCTTGAGATCGACGAGAGCAATATCATCACCACGGGCAGAAGAACTCGGGGCAAGGTGATTGATTTCGCCAAGGCCGCGGAAAAGTTGGACAGGGAACAGGGGGTGATTAAGGAGGACGCCGAGGAAGAGGAAGAGGACGCCGAGTTTGAGAGCAAGTAGGGTGGCGGATTCTCCCCTACGGACTTGTTTTTTCTTAAAAAGGGGACCAACGTCATATGTATTGTTTTAACTAAACATTAGTCTGTGGAAGTTTTCAAAAAAAAGTAAAAATAAAACTCCTACCAATGGACTTCTGAACGTGGCAGCTACTTCAGCATCTGGCTCCAACGTCCTTGTCCTTCTTTTTGATTATCTTTAACGTAGTTTGGAAAACGTGAAAACGATTTTTTTGTGTGTTTTTTTGTGCTTTTCATAAACTTGTGGGGTTGTGGGATGTGGGTGTCACGACGGTGTTGCTTAACGAAACAGACCGAAAAATCAAACGGAGTAGGGTGGGGAGACTAAAGGGAAACCCCCCAAAGGCCTCCCTCTATCTTCTATAGTCTAATGGAGCATGGAAGGGGGGCGGGAAGTGGAATTCCTTCTTCTGATGCTTGCACATCTGTGAATGAAGGCACGGGGCACGGGGACACGAAGGCACGAAGGAAAAAAACTTAGCGTGTGTTGATACACGTAAGCGTACATAACTCATGTGAGTATGTGCATGTGTGTGAATAGATGTTTCAATTCCAGTGTCAGTGTCCTTTTAACATGTCGCCATGTAGTAGGGGTTGGCGTAGCCGACAAAGCCACCATGGCTGTGAAACGGCATGGGTACTTGGCTAATGGGCGCGCCGACATACTGGATGGCCGGGTCATACTGGTTATACCACACTGCGAGCGGCTGCTGCTGCTGCTGCTGGTACACTTGGCTCGGTGGCAACATAGGTGCGTTCCACTCGTGCGCGGGCGACGACAGGTACACGGGAGATGAAGGGATCGACGCGTGGTGGTGGTTCCCGCTGTGGCCACGGTTCTGGCTCTGGCTGCGCTGGTAGCTGTGCTGTTGGCTATGGTATTTGTAGCCGTGGCTATAAGAATAGTGGGGCGCGGGTGGCGAAGACGAGGCATAGTGCGAGGACGCGCTCGAGGTGAGTTCGGGCACGCACAGGTCTCTCGTGGGCGAGCACATTGGCGAGGGAAAGGTGGTGGCTGAGGCACTGGCGGCGGTGGCGGCGGCAGCAGCACCGTACTTGTCCATCCACGTCTTCCAGCACTCCTCAAGCGTGATAATGTTTGTTTCAAAATTAACCACGCTCAAGTTCCACTTCACCTCTTCCAACCACTGCTTCTCCAACTTGTTCAACGACTGCAACTGCAAGCCCGTGGCGCCGCACCACGACTTGTTGGTAAACGTATTGTCGTCGTTAAACTTGTTGGCCAACACGAGGGCCACCACCAAGTGGTTAAACACCTCGTGCTCCGAGAGCGAGTCGTGCATGTTGTTACGCGACGAGAACCGCTGGTTCATGTACTCCAAAGCAATGATGATGGTGCTGCGTGGCAACCGCGTGGCAAACAACACGCTTGTGATCAAGCCGTCAAAGTCCTTGGAGGGGCTGCGCGACTGCTTCAACATTCCAAACGCGCACCACCCCAAGAACGAGCTCATGTGCGCCAAGTCGTACTCCAACACGGGGTTGATGCCCCCATTCACGACAGGCTCCTGGGAGATGGCAGGCGTGTACCGAGGAGGAGGCGCCTGGTGCTGGGGCTGAGGAGCAGTGGCGGCATACGGGTTGTATGTCTGCGCGTGCACCGAAGCGTACATCGACTGGGCAGCTACCTGGCCGTACTGGTAGTAGCTCAGTGCAGGCTGCACTGGTTGCTGTGGTTGTTGCTGCTGCTGCTGCTGCTGTGGCTGGGCGTTGTACCAGTTGTTGGCCCTGTGGCCAGCAGTACCGAGTTGGCACACTTGCTGCAGCAGCTGATGGTGCGGTGGAAGTGGTTGCTGGTGAACCTGGTACATGTTCTCTTATGTGTGGCGGTTTTTCTATGGAGTGGTGATGATGGTGATGGATCGGGTGGTGATGGTGT
Source organism: Zhuliangozyma boniae (assembly GCA_002094185.1). Classification (NCBI taxonomy): domain Eukaryota; kingdom Fungi; phylum Ascomycota; class Pichiomycetes; order Serinales; family Debaryomycetaceae; genus Zhuliangozyma; species Zhuliangozyma boniae. Next base: position 19,044 of record MXQC01000137.1, read on the forward strand.
GGTGTTGCTTTCAACAAGGAGGTTGCAGAACGAAGAACTTAATGAAAAGCTCGTTCTGTGTTTGGTGAGAAGGAGCGACTTGTGGCAAGGATGATAAGCTAATATATCCCACTCTGACGCAGACTTTCTCCAAGCGGTCTCTCTTGTTGTTGTGTGGCGGAGGAAGAAACCCGCTGGGTGTGGTGGGTCTCCTGGGTGAACGCCACGTTTGCAAAAAGGCAACACTAAGGTTCTTCGGAGGGAGAAAGAAGAAACCTAATAGACACCTAAAGGGTGAGTGGGTCCAAGATGTAGCGAACAAGTTCTTGTGGTTGTGTGTGTTCCTGACAGTCCAGAATAGAGGAGTGGGGCGTTACTCTCTAGGTATGGTCGTCCAAGTGGTGGTTAGCAAGGATGGGGAGTGGGAATACTGTGTTTGATGAGTCCTCTTTTTTAATTGTCCCTCACGCACTCCTTATAGGGAAACTCACAACAGCTGAAGAAGACACACAAAGAGAAAAAGGCAGTAAAAGAAAAAGAGAAAAAAGAAAAAAGAGAAAAAAGAAAAAATTTTCTTTTTTGATTCAGCACGACCTTCTCCTGGTAATGTGTCGGACTGCATATAATGTGGGCTGTGTGTCGTGCGCGCACCGTGTATTTATTGCTTTTTCTTTCCGAGCAACACCTCCTGTTGTGTGCTATACCACTATGAAGAGTGTGCTGTGGGGGAAGCCAGTGACAACCAGTTTCAGGCCAGTTACAAGTAGATGACCACTGGGGGGACAGACTTTGTGTGTGAGGAGAGGAGGTGAACCTACTGAGCAGTTTTTCTCACACTCTCCTTTTCTTTCTTTTTTTCTCTCTTTCTCTCTTTCTCTCTCAGGGCGCAGGGCACCGACCATGTGGTTAATCGCCATCTCCGCCAACGTCATTGTATTTGTTGTACGTGGAGAGGGGAGAACCCCCCTCTCTCCCTCACCACATTGCGTTGACCAGCCATTTCCCACTTCCCTTTAGCCCCCTATCTTTCCCGTCCTTGTTCTTCGTCGCTTCTGGGAAACAAAGAACACATTCTTTTTTTCCCTTTTTTCTGACCTTCCTCGTGAAGCAACATTGCCTGATGTGGATGCTTTGTGGTGTGAGGGACATGAAAGAGGAAGGGAGGGCACAAACGTGTTCTTGCGGCCTAGACTTTTTTGTTTTGCTTTGCTCCGTGCGATCTCCCTTCCCTGTCTCTGCCCAGCCCAGGGAGGCAGAGTGGCCTCCTGCTTTTCCTCTGCCCTGCCCCCCATTCCTGTGCCTCCCTGTAGTTTAGCTTTTGGCGTGACACCTGGTCTCATTAGCCGCACAGCAAAGTAGGCAGAACAACGGCTGATCACTTAAGCTCAGCTCGTTGAGGACAGCACAGCGTGAAACCACTGCCACTAGTTTGCTCTGTCTTCTTGGTCCCACGCGTGGGGGTGGCCGAGTTGGTGTGTGTGCCTCACTCGTGCTCTCGCAATCACCACACCGGAAAACAAAGAAACTTTTCAGTGCGGGATGTTGCTTTTTTCTGGCCTGGCCCTCGGTTCTGTGCCACGCCCTCCTTCCCCCCTAAATCCCTGCCGCCTGCCCGAATGACTCTCGCCCGGTCACGCCGGCTTCCTGAAGGAAGAGCGGGGGAGGGCGCGAGGGGGGGCGTGTTGCAAAGTCAGTGGAGACAGACATCCAGAGAGGATGCAAGAACAAGACAGCATCTTCACCAATGACATGTGCTTTCGATAACGGCAGATCAGCCTGGGCTGTTTGCCACCACTATGAGATCCTTGTCTCCTCTCGTCCGTAGTGCACGTCAAAGCCTGGAGTCCTCCGCGCGAATCGCCTCTGGGGACGTTCGTGATAAATTATCCTTCTGCATTGGGTATGTTCGATGCGAGGATAATAATGTGGGCGTTGTCTTGAAAGGCAGTTATCTGCGGAGTGTCTTAACAGAAACGATTGCACCAATAAAGCGCCTTGTATGTGCTGCTCCATGCTGGATCGCGGTTGGAGCCACACGCAAGTTATGTGCAAGAAGCCACACTTTTTGGCACTCGGAAAATGTGTATTGCCGCGCGAACCCCGCCACTGCAATCAGTGGAAACTTTGATTGCCCTAGATGCGCAAGTGCTGTGGTACCAGGAGGATCGCATCGATAAGGATGCGTATAAGTACTTGCCAGTGTCGCCCGATGCAAGGAATGTCTTGATTCTTGTCATTCTGCAAGCCACACACACCCCGTTCCCATGTCGTTTGCTGCCACTGCTTTCAAGAGACTCAAGTGGGGCATCTTCCCCACGAGGAGGATCGTTGA
>MXQC01000138.1:0-21318 GCA_002094185.1 Zhuliangozyma boniae
CCCATCCATACAACAGCACCAGCAGCAGCGCCACCTCTACACCCGTTCGCCACACACGCCAGCGACAGTCGCAGAAGATACCAGCACAGACGTCGCCACACTCACCAGGGACAGACTCGCCGCAGCCCCCCACCCCCCACTCCTCACATCACCACACCACCACCCTACCGTATCAACAGCCGCCGCACAAGCCACCAACACTACAACACACACACCACAACAACCCACCCACCCACCACCAACGCTTGCCTTCCATAACCGAAAAGTGCTGTGCCTGTCCCACAAGGGCTTCTCCACAATTTGCTCTATGCCCCTCCCCCTCTTGATGATCACCCTCATGGGGGTTCTCTCCCCCAACATTTTCTACACATGTCTCTGTTTGTGGGGATGAAACTCCACCTTCTAATTCCAGCCTTGTTTCTTTCCCCGCCTTGTTCCTGCTTTATCCCCCTCTTCCCCGAGCGGAATCACATATATATCTGTAGATAAGGACCCCCATCCATCCTCTCCCTCGTAGCGCAGGAACCACCCATCCACCCGCAGCTATGTCCCACTTGTACCCGTCTCCCGATTACACCAAGGAGATTGCTCTCGGGCAGCAGCCGTTCAAGACCATGGACGTCAACGACAACGTCGCCATTAGGGGCTCCAACACGGGCAATGCCAATTACTCCAAGGTGTACCGCAACAAGGCGTTCCCCAACCGGCTCTTCCAGAGCTTGCACCGCGACTTGGACACGCACCACAAGTTGTTCAACAACGCGGCCGAGATCTACAAGGACCGGCCCTGCCTCGGGGCGCGCCCGTATAACTACAAGACCAAGAAGTCGGAGCCCCGGTTCGAGTATTTCACCTACGGCGAGGTGTTTCAGAAGAAGAATCGTATTGGCGCCGGCTTCATCCGTGCGCTCATGGCCAACCCGTTCAAAACTACGGAATTGGAGTCGCACCGCAAGATCGACGCCCACTTGCGCGACTGGCAGAGCTACGGGATCCCCAAGACGGGCCGCGACAACGTCGATTGCGAGATTGAAAAAAGCACCTCGTTCATCTTGACCATCTTTGCCGTCAACCGGTTGGAGTGGGTGTTGACAGACTTGGCATGCTCGTCGTACAGCATCACCAACACCGCATTGTACGACACCTTGGGTCCCGACGTGTCGCAGTATATCTTAGGGTTGACCGAGTCGCCAATCGTGGTGTGCACCAAAGACAAGATCGCCACCTTGCTCGACTTAAAGGAAAAGTATCCCGAGCAGACAAGGAGCTTGATCTCGATTGTGTGCGTGGATCCCGCGTCCACCATCGAGGCCGAGCTGATCGAGCGCGCGTGGGAGTTGGGCGTGGCAGTGCAGGACTTGCAGCAGATCGAGAACATCGGTGCTGCCAACCCCATTCACGAGTTGGCCCCCAATGTCGAGACGCTTTTCACCATCTCGTTCACCTCCGGAACCACCGGGTCCAAGCCCAAGGGGGTGATGATTGCCCAAAGAGCGGCGGCGGCGTACATCACGTTCTTGACGTGCTACGAGCCGCAAGCGGCACCGGGGGACAAGGCGTTCATTTTCCTCCCCTTGACCCACCTCTACGAGCGCGAAACCAGCGCGTTTGCGTGGAGCACGGGATACTACTTGGGGTTTCCGCAAACCACCGTGGGGCAGACCGATACCAACGCGTTCAACAACTTGATTGACGACTTGCGTGTGTTCAAGCCGGTCTACTTTTCCATCGTGCCACGGTTGCTAACTCGGTTGGAAGCGTTGATGAAGTCCAAGGTCAAGGAGTTGCCGCAGCACGACCAGGACCGCGTCAACAAGATCATCCAGTACAAGCTCCGCGAGCAGGCCAAGTACGACGGCAGCACGGGTTACGACAGCACCTTTGACAACTACCCTGCATACAAGGGCTTGCGCGAGTTTGTCGGGTTTGACAACTTGAAATGGTTGCAGACGGCGTCGGCGCCCGTGGCAGCCTCCACGTTGACGTACCTCAAGGCGAGTTTGAACATGGGCGTGCGCCAGTTGTACGGCTTAACCGAGAGCGGCGCCGCCATCACCTGCACCGACGCGTACGAGGCGCAGCCCGGGTCGTGCGGCAGCATCTCGCCCACGGGCGAGTTCAAGTTGCGCAGTGTGCGCGACATGGGCTACGATATCCGCGCGGGCCAGGGCGAGGTGCTCATCCGCGGGCCCCAGATGTTCAAGGGTTACTACTACAACCAGGAGGAAACTAACAACTCCATCAACGAGGACGGCTGGTTCCACTCGGGCGACATTGCCTGCGTGGACCCCAGGACGGGCAGGTTGACCATTGTGGACCGGGTCAAGAACTTTTTCAAGATGCAGCAGGGCGAGTACGTGTCCCCGGAAAAGATCGAGAACCGGTACTTGTCGTCGAACCCATTCATCTCCCAGTTGTACGTGCACGGCAACTCGCTCAAGCCGTACCTCGTGGGCATCGTCGGCGTGGAGTACGAGAAGGGCCTCAAGTTCTTGAACGAGGAGTTTGGATACAACAAGATCGGCATGTCGCCCGAGGAGATGTTGGAAGAGTTGAACCGCGTCGAGGTCAAGGGCAGGTTTTTAGATCGCATGAACAGCAACGTGCGCGACAGGCTCAACGGGTTTGAGCTTCTCCACAACATCCACATTGAAATCAACCCGTTGACGGTGGAGAGGGATGTGGTGACGCCGACCTTCAAGTTGCGCCGGCCCATCGCATCCAAGTTCTTTGCCAAGGTGTTTCACCAGTTGTATGAGATTGAGCAGTCGTTGGTGTTGGAGGCCAGACTCAAGACCGCGAAGTTGTAAGAAAACTGGTGCTTATGGCGGGGACAGGGCCGCTGCTCTTTTGTTGTAGCGTGTAGACTAACTTCGGATATACCTTCCGCATTGGTCCTCTCTGAGTCATCGGCACGGCAAAAGCGCCATACCACCCAGAGGTTCTCTGCATACAGTATCACGTCGTGTGCGCACCAGGCACCGCCCGCCTTTTCTTTGTGACTGGCGGGTGACCTCGATAGAAGGAAAAAAAAGAAAGAAAAAAGACCATCAACTGGAGAAGAAGCATTCGCAGGCAATAAGCACCACCACCATCACCACCACGGCCACCACCACGGCCGCCACCGCCACCGCTAGAAACACAAACACTATGTTTTCCGCACTAATTACTGCTCCACCACCGCCCATAATCATAGACGCCCAGACGATAAGCGGCATCACCGGCAGCATATCGCTTGCTTGCTGGATCATTGTCTTTGCACCCCAGATTTACGAAAACTTCCGGCGCAGGTCCTCTGAGGGCTTGAGCTTGACGTTTATAATATTGTGGCTTGCGGGTGACGTGTTCAACGTGCTCGGGGCCGTGTTGCAGGGCGTGTTGCCCACGATGATCATTTTGGCGGTGTACTATACCCTCGCGGACATTGTCTTGTTGTGGCAGTGTCTCGTGTACGGCAACGGCGAGGAAAAGACGGACTTGACCCACCTCTCCCCCGCCAACCCGTTGAACGACGCCGTGGAGACCGTGTTGACGGGCGAGCACCACCACAAGTGCCACTACCACCAGGAGGAGCAGCCGCTCTTGGTCACGGACGAAGAGCCCCTGCGCGGCTTTTTGGCCAACGACTTGGAGGGCGGCGAGTCGTCGAGCCAAGGGTCGGGAAGCAGCAGCAGTGCCAGTGCCAGCTCCAAGTTCTCGCAGCTCCAGAACGTGCTTCTCAACACCTTGATGGTGGCGTTGGTGGTTGCTTCCGGTGTTATTGGGTGGTATGTCTCGTACCTCCGCTCGCTGGGCCAGCACTCCGGCAAGCCCCGCAAGCCCGAGGAGTTGGTGTTTGATCCGCTTGCGCAGACGTTTGGGTGGCTCTGCGCCGCGTTGTACTTGGGCTCGCGCGTGCCCCAGATTGTGTTGAACTACGAGCGCAAGTCGTGCGAGGGCATCTCGTTTATGTTTTTTCTCTTTGCCTGTCTCGGCAACTTGACGTACGTGATCAGCATCTTGAGCATCGACACCAGCTTGCACTACCTCTGGGTGAACTCGTCGTGGTTGGCGGGCAGCTTGGGAACCTTGGGGTTGGATTTTACCATCTTTGTGCAGTTCTTTGTGTACAACGGGGACGTGGACAGCGACAGCGAGAACTCTACCGAAGGGGAGAGCTTGTTGCAGGGACCCAGCGCCGCATACGGCAGCGCATAGAGGAGGAGAAGACAACACATGAAAGGGAGCAGCGCGCAGAAGGCAGGAGGGGTAGGAGAGGTAGAAGGGGTAGGTCATGTCTGTGATACGGCAGTCGTCGGCCCCATAAAAGCTGCGGATGTAGAGAAGAGTCATTTATTAGCAAGAAAACAAGCACAGTATTCTGCATCACAGAAACAATAGAGCCGTGGGTGCTCGGACAGGACGGCTACGTCTTTTGACCTCCGCAGTGTTGCGGAGATAATGGGAGAAACTACCAAAATTTTCCGCTGATGGATAGCTTAACTCCACAGTGGGGCACGTGACTATCAACAACCATTCCTACGCATCGGTTCAACCTCGCAATCACAGGGCAAGCCGGTCCCTTGTTGGGCCTTAAATTACTGCCACGAGCCAGGTCTAGTCTCCTTTTCCTACACACTGGCAGTTCTGTCCGCTCGCTGTTTCTCCTAAGGCTTGGCTGCTTCCCACCTTATAAAAGTCCGTCGTAAAGCTCACAAACAAAAGGGCAAAAAGGCGGGAGCAGGGAAAAAAGACCAGGGGGTGCACCCAGAAAACGACGTGCGACTTCCGCAATCACCAAAGCTTCTACTTACAAGGGCTTCTACGATACACAACCAACGCCACCCAGACACCATGTTGGTGCTGTCAGTTTCTCCCGAACAAACCAACATTCCTGTATCCTCAGTAGCACACCAGGGCCACAACAGTGGCGAGCGCATTGTCAAAAAACGCAACCGGCCCAGCTTGGTGTGTTTTCCCTGCCGGAAAAAGAAGATCAAGTGTGACAAGGGCAAGCCATGCGTCTGCTGCGTGAAGAACAACACCACGCACGAGTGCACCTACGACGAGCGGTTGCTGAAACTGGGCAGCGGATCCAAAAAGAGGAAGCAGGGTGCAAGTGCCGCGGGCAACAATGGTCATACTGGAAACAATGGACATCACGCGGTGAACGTAACCGACGGCAACGGTTACCATCAGAACCGTCAGCAGAACCATCAGCAGAACCACCAGGAGAACCATCAACAGATCCATCACAACAGCATTAGCACCAGCCAGGCTACCAGTACAGATGCCAAACGCGACGTCTGTGTGCTTATCGACAAGTCTGAATTGGAGCAGCTACAAGCCACGGTCAAGAGGTACGAAAGAGTGTGGGCCAGTCCCGCCGAGAGCTCCTTCAGCGGGGCCACCGACGCGTCCACCAGTGTCATGCCACCTCTAGCCCCTTCCTTGACTCCCATCTCTTCCGGTGCCATGGCGAACCCTTACCAGTTTGACGACGACGTGGTGTACAACAAGTCCATCAACACCCACCGCAACGTGATCTTTTCCTACCACGACGAGAACCGGCCCGGGTTTATCCCCAAGGAGAACGTCACCACTGACCGGTCCTCGGCGCTAGACAATAACCTCTCGGTGACGAGCACGATCCGGTTTTCGGAGCTACCCCGGAAGGAGAAGTTTATAGTGGGCATCAACCCATACAACTCGCCGCAGGACGAGATTGACTTCCACGAGAACTTGAACGAGGACGTGGGCAGGAAACCCAACTTGTACCCGCTATCCTGGGTATTTATTGTGCGCAGCAGCAATGCCTTGACGGCACTCAGGATGTATGCTGCCAAGCAAAAGGATAAAGCGGCGGAAAAGAAGGTGGTGGTGGATATCGCGGCCGGATGTTTGCGGCGGTTGATGGTGCCCAACGACGAAACAATTAAGTCGACGTTGAACTTGGATGGCTCGCACGTGGCCCAGTTTGAGGAGCGGGTGGAAGAGAGCGAAGATGATACCTTGGAGAAAAGCAAGACTGGCAAAGGGGACGTCAAGCAGGAGCAGAAGAATGGTGGTAGCGGTGGTAGTGCGAACAACCCTGTGAACATGGCCACACTTGCACTCGGGCTATCCATCCTTGGTGGTCCTCGCGACCGCGAGCTGGGACTAATCGAGCAGATCAAGTCGGCGATGCCGCCCAAGAAGGTGGTGTGGCTGCTTCTCCAGCGGTTTTTCCGGTTTTTGTATCCGTTCATGGCGTTTGTCGACGAGCAAGAGTTGAGAAAAGCAGTGACCAGGGTAATTGGCTCTGAATCTTATGAGGAGATCAAACCCGAGGTCAAGGTCGAGAGTCGACTGGACTTTGCCACCGTTGGTATCTTGTTTGTGCTCCTCCGGCTCTCGTACCTATCGTTATTCCACAACCGCGGCTTCCACAACGAAAAGATTCTTACCAAGAAGGACCTCCTGCCCGAGGAGGCGGTGAAAAAGTACCTCTTGCTCAACCCCGTCAACACATACACCATCGAAGTAGCGCGCGCGTGCCACCATCACCTCCAGCTCCTCGCGAAGGTGACGTTCCCGGTGTTGCAGCTCACGTTCTACTTGCGCCTTTACCGCTTGTATGCACCAGAAGAGGGCGACGGGCTCGACGGCGGCGACAGCCAGATCCAGTCGAGCGTGGTGGTGTCGATGTGCTATCTCCTTGGCCTCAACCGCGACCCTGATAAGGTGCCTGGGTTTGTCGACGAGAGACTCAAAAACTTGTACCGCAAGGTGTGGTACGGGATTCTTACCCTCGAGTACACTTCAAGCTACATGCAGGGGTCTCCCGTGTTTATCCACCAGAACTCGTGGGACACCAAGCGGCCCACGTTCAGTTTGGAAAATAGCAACTGCCGCGACACAGAGTTGGAACAGACGTCGCACGCGTTCTTTGCGTTTAGCAATGCGTTGATCCGCGGGCCTGTGAACGACTTGTTGTGCATGTATGGGAGTGTGGGAACCAAGGTGAAGCTCATGGACTTGACAAACCACTTGAACCACTTGGAGCAAGGGGTGGCCAAGCTTGTGGGGCGGCTTGCCGACTATGTCAACAACCTTGAGGACGAGGATAGCAGCTACCACACGAACAAAATCTTGAAGGTTTCGGTGCTCCTCAGGCTCTCGGCCATGCTCATGGTGAACTATTGCTTCTTGTTCAACTACTACGAGTCGCGCAACGTCAAGCTCAGTTTTTTTTACTTGCGCAAGTTGTTGGCGTTGACCACGTGTGAGATCATGCCGTACGTGTTTGCACTCGTGGCACGGAGCCAGGAGTTGTTTGGCGAGGGCGCCGACCTCTACATCAATCCCACGTTGATCCAGATCTTGGTGCGCATCAGCGACATCTGCCTCTTAGTGATGGTGCGCAGCAACTTCTCACTCTACTTTATGTCAAGCGACCCGCAGCACCGGATGAAGCTCGGTACCGACTTCGGGTACAAGAGCTTCTTTGACGCCACCAACCGGTTGATCATGGGCGTGGAAAAGTCCTGTAGGGTGTGTCTCACGGCGTTGTCGTTGCTCAGCAGCCGATACTACATTGCGTGGGGCGCAGCGCGCAGCCAAAACTACTACTTGAAGATGGTGACGTCGTCCAAGTTCTACAACGAGATTGCCGTTACAGGGTTGGAGTTCAATTCCAACCACAACTTTGCCGAGGTCAATGAATTGGCGGAGGTTGTGGAGGGCGGCTTGGACACGCTCCAGAGCATGGTATCGCGGTACTGCACCGAGTTGGACATTTCGACGTTGTTTAGGAAGGTACAGGACCAAGAAGCCGCCGAGGAAGCGGCGGTAGCCACGGAGACCACCGCCTACACCGAGGTCAACACCCCTGCAAGTACAGACTCATCACACGGCCTCTACTTTGGCGGGTTTGAAGACTTGCAGTTTGACAATAGCGCCGAGATTGACTCGCTCTGGTTACAGATGTTGTCGCTGAAGAACTTTAGCCAAAACACAGGCGTAAACCAGCAGCAACAACAGCAGTACCAACAACAACCACAGCAGTACCAGCAGCAACCACAGCAGTACCAACAACAACCACAGCAGTACCAGCAACAACAACAGCAGTACCAACAACAACGACAACAGCAGCAGCAGCCACAGCAACAACCACAAGATTTTTATCTGCAGCGGCAACAGCCACAGCAGGTTCCACCGCAGGATGTTCCGCCTCTGCAGCCGACCTCTCAGTTGTTGAACTTTAACCCATATACACCTGTGGGACCGGGCACCCCTGCACCCCAAAACTCCTACCCCACACAAGTGCCCGACAGCGTCTCCTCGTGGAAGAGCAGTTTCAACAACCTTTACTTGGAGATCTTTGACGACGTGCCGTTGGACAAAATCTTCCATTGAGCTTGGCCTGTATTCATATTTTGTTTTCTATCCAATATGGCAATACAATGATGTTTTCCAGATCCTCACTTCTTAGCGTAGGAAAGTATAACCCCCTCGCCAAACCGCTTCAAGTCGGCGTCGCTGATTCCCTGCAAGCACGCCGTGGCCAAGGCCTCGGTGTCGAACTCGACAAACGCCAAGTTCCTCGCCTTGACCACACGCGCAGTCACGTAGCCGCCAAACTTCTCAAAGTAGGGCACAACACCATCGGTGCTGGCGAGGTTCTGGATAAGAAGGTTGCTATTTGGGGGTAGGCTCTTCCAGTCCTCCATCTTAGTCTTTTTGGCCGCAGGCTTCTCTGCGGAAGCTGTTGCTGCCGCTGCCTCCAACTTTCTCTTTGCATTGCGCTGCCTCTTCAACTCCTTGCGCTGCTCAACAGCTGCGGGCCCACACCTGGCATCCGAGTTACTCTGGGCAAATGTTATTCTGATAGGCCTATCAAAGAAGACGTGTCCGTTTAAGGAATCAATGGCCCGTTGCGACGACTCTCGTGACTCGAATGTGACAAACGCCTGGCCCTTCATTTTGAGGTTCTTATGCGCTGTGATCTGCACAATGGTGCCGCAGGGCGCAAGAAGGGTGGCGAGCTCAGACTTGAGCCTATTTAGGGACACCTTGTCGTTGATGTTGTTTATGTATATCGTCTCTATGGGAGCGACCATTGTAGTGTGGTGACGTTCCCGATGATGTCTAGGTGCTTGCTTTTCCTCAACGTAGTCGGAAAGGCAGAAGCCCACAAACGGCCGCGTCACTCTTCTTGCCGCACTCGGAAGTCTACAGCGCTACCAACCACTTTAACCACGTGATGAGTTCTATTTTGCTAGATACTTTTTTTCTGCCAATCACGGCTCAGTAGTTTGTCAGCAGCAGCTAAGAAAATGTATTCCGAGCTGCACAGAAGAGAGAAAAGCCAACTCTACCTGACACAAAATCGTAAATTGTGGGTCTTTTTTCTCGCCCTGGGCCTAACCGTTTGGCAGTCTGACAAATCTGAACTAAGCACATTGCCAGCTCTAGACTCGTCTCCGTATACTATTTCTCCTCTGCTGCGTCCTTACTAGGGTATACAACAGCCTGTAGAGTCATCCACAGAGCCGCACGATCGCGTGACTGCCAGCTCCCCTACTGCTGCCGTTCCCTTCTTCCGTAGTCTCGTCCATGTCACGGATTTCCCATGGTCTAAAACGACAAAAGGTGGGTGGGCAGCCACTCCCTGGGGCGGATCACACGTCCTTTCGATCTTTCCTTTTTTGCGTTGCCGCACACTGGCTACATCCGTGCCGGCTCGCTATAAAAACAATCCCCTCTTCCGGCAGGGCAAAAAATCAGGGAGAACCACACCAAAGGTTATCCACCGTTACACACAGTTTCCACGGTTGTATCATCAGCAACAGCCACAACAGTAATCGCACCATCCGCCTCATACACATACACATAACCATCAGCATTAGTACACCCCCGCCATGTCGTTAGTTGCTATCAAGAACGGCGTGTCCAAGCTACTCTCCCAGAGAGCCCCCCCTGATGACGAGTTGCACTCTGCTGAGAGGTTACTCAACCGCGCGGAAGAGCAGAACCTGCCCTATGGCTCCACAGCCAACGGCGACGACCGCGGGCTGCAGATTGCAATCGAGGAGGCTGTGGCGCACGCGGCAGCGTCGGTAGCATCGTCGGGCGAGGACAAGGAGGAGGAAGAGCAGCAGGGCCTCGCCGCCTTTTTCAACAAGTTCGACCCAAGAGTCATGTCCGATATCATCATCGGGCTCAGTGACGGTTTGACCGTGCCCTTTGCGTTGACAGCCGGGTTGTCGTCGCTCGGCGACTCCAAGTTGGTTATTACCGGCGGCATGGCCGAGTTGGTGTCGGGGGCCATCTCCATGGGCCTTGGCGGGTACTTGGCCGCCAAGTCAGAGTCGGAGTACTACAAGTCGCAGGTGAAGAAGGAGAAGTTGGAGTTTTTTAGGAAACCCGAGTTGATCAACCAGGACGCGGCCGAGATTATGTTTGAGTTGGGCGCCAGCGAGGAGACCATCATCAGCTTCTTGCGCGACTTGGACTCCCAGCCCAAGAACTTGATCGACTTTGTCATTCGGTTCGGCAAGGGTCTCGAAGAGCCCGCTGAGGGCAGGGAGTTTACATCTGCATTGACCATCGGCTTGTCGTACTTTCTCGGTGGGTTCGTGCCCTTGTTGCCTTACTTTTTCACCCACGTTGTCAGGACGGGCTTGCTCGTCTCGGTGGTGGTGATGTTGTTCACCTTGTTCTGGTTCGGGTTCATCAAGACGTCCATATCGTTGGGCGAGGACTGTGGCAACCACAAGAAGGTGGCCGAGGGGTTCCAGATGGTGGCCGTGGGCTCCATTGCCGCCGGTGCTGCCTGGGCATTGGTCTACTTTATCGATAACTAGGGAAGAAAGGGAAAGACAGGCGAGCGGGGTGTCCAAGGGAAAGTGATCATTGAGTACCGTCCTTCTCGGTGCGAGTTCACTACTGAGAGGATGTTTTTGTACATTAGAGGTTTTGGCATTTCAAGAGGTGTTATTTTGTTTAGTGAGTACCATTCTTTTCAGCTCCATCGTCGAGCTATGGCTGAAACACGGGAATGACCCCGCACGCAAAAGTAGTTTATCCTGGGGCAGAGAACGGGCTAGCGCAGTCCTGGGAGATGAGTCAGGGCGCTGTCTGGACCCATCGGGCCTTCCGGTGGATGGATCTTGCTCGCTTTTTCATGTTTCCACGTTGATTATCAGTTGGTGTCCACCAAACGGTGTCAAAAGGTTATGATTTTCATCTAGCGCAGCCTGCTGGGGCTGCTGAATGCCACGTGAGGGGAATGTTGTGACGACGGCGAGTAGCCACTGGCAACAGACGAGATGCATGTACACACGCTCACAACGGAAGCGTGTCCCTTGACAATCACACGTGACCGGGTTCCTTGCCATCGTGCACGCCCCCTGTCTCTTGCGTCTCCGCCCGGTGGCGGGTCGTTCTTGCCCTCAAAAAATTTGCGTTGCTGACCAGAACCGCACCACCACAGCCACCACCACCACAGCCACCACCACCACATCCATCATGTCGCAGAGAATTGCCGATTGGGTATCTAAAATTGCCTTGCCTGTAGGCATCACCTTGGTGTTGGGCCAGGCGGCCATGTACGACGTCCCCGGGGGCAAGCGCGCTGTCATCTTTGACCGGTTGAAGGGGGTGGAGCAGAACGTCATTGGCGAGGGCACGCACTTCTTAATTCCCTGGTTGCAGAAGGCCATCATCTTTGACGTGAGGACAAAGCCCAAGGTGATCTCCACCACCACGGGGTCCAGGGACTTGCAGAACGTGTCGCTCACGTTGCGGGTGTTGACGAGACCCGAGGTGAGACTGTTGCCCAAGATCTACCAGAGCTTGGGCTTGGACTACGACGAGCGTGTGTTGCCTGCTATTGGCAATGAGATCTTAAAGAGCATTGTGGCCCAGTTTGACGCAGCCGAATTGATCACCCAGCGCGAGGTGGTGAGCGCGCGCATCAGACAGGAGTTGTCGCGGCGCGCGGGTGAGTTCAACATTGCCTTGGAGGACGTGTCCATCACCCACATGACGTTTGGCCGCGAGTTCACCAAGGCGGTGGAGCAGAAGCAAATTGCCCAGCAGGATGCAGAGCGGTCCAAGTACCTCGTGGAGAAGGCCGAGCAGGAGAAGAAGGCGGCCATTATCAGAGCCGAGGGCGAGGCCGAATCCGCCGACGTGGTGTCCAAGGCGTTGGCCAAGGCTGGCGACGGGTTGTTGATGATCCGGAGATTAGAAGCCAGCAAGGATATCGCCAACACCTTGTCGAGCTCGTCCAACGTGACGTACTTGCCCAACGGTAAGGGCCAGGACCAAGACGGTTCCAGCAACTCCTTGTTGTTAAACATCGGGCGTTAAAACTGGGTGGTACTGGCCGTAGAAGATGGGCTGTTTGATTGATGTATATAGTGCTGGGGTTTTCCTGTTTAGCAACGGATTGCCAATGTTGTGACTACCTTCTCTTTTTCTTTTACTCTAAATGTCCATGAGCACCACCTCGTTGTCGATGCCCGGAGTGGTGACGCCGTTCTTGACCAACGCTTCGATGTCGGCCACCTCTTTGACACACCCACTCGACAAGTTGATGATCTCGTCGTTGGACTTGCCCACGGCAATGTCGTCCTCGACGCGGATGCCGATCCCCTGGAAGTGCTTGGGGTACTTGCTGTCCACGGGGATGTACAACCCTGGCTCGATGGTGATCACGTTCCCATCAACCAACTTGCGGAACCGCGAGTGGCTGGGGATATCGTGGAGGTCAAGGCCCAAGTGGTGGCCGATATAGTGCGGGTACAACCGGCGCGACACCTCGTCATGCGAGACACTGAACCCCGTGATGTTGTTCAACTCCTGGCGCAACGTCTTGACGGAAAACTCGTGGAGGTCGTGTAAGGAAAACCCAAGCGACTCGTCACAGAGCTCGATACACGCCTTGTTGGTGTTCAACACCGCCTGGTAAAGGTCCCGCTGCGGGTCCGTGAATCCTCTTGGCGAGTTGGGCCACGCGCGCGAAATGTCGGCGCAGTAGCCGCCTAACTTGCCGCCCGCATCCACAAACACAAGCTCGTCGCGGTACAAGAGGTCGTCGTTGCGGGTATAGTGGATGGCGAGCGCATTGGCGCCGCTGGCCACCACGGGGATGTACGCCTGCTTGTCGCACCCGCCGCGCACAAACTGGTACTCGAGAAACTTGGCAAGCGTCTTTTCCGAGGCTAGTGGGTCGGAAGCGACCTGGCCCATGGCCTTGTTGATACCGCGCGACGAGATCTCGCCCGTGGCGTGCATCACGGCAATCTCGGCGGGCGACTTGACCGCGCGCAACTCGGCCACCTTGGCCGCCAACGATTGAATGGGTTTGCGCGCTTTCTGGATAACGTCGTTGATGCTGCCATTGCCGCCCACAAAGTCGAAAAACGTGTTGAAGGGATCGGTTTTCTTGCTGTCGTACTTTTTATCCCAAAAGATGTACTCGCTATTCTTAATGAGGTCGCGTAAGTAAGTGGGGGCCCTGGCGATATCGGCCACCTCGTCGGCGTTGAAGATCTCGGCCGCACCCTCGAGCCCCGACCTGGGCCCCTCCCACAACTCCTTGGCCACGTTAGCGGGGGGCACTAGCATGTGCAACACCACGCCCTCGTCCTGCTTCTTCTCCACCACGGCAATGGAGTCGGGCTCCATCCACCCTGTGAGGTAGTACAAGTCGTTGTCCTGTTGGAAGTCGTAAAACACGCTGCCGCTGCTATACTTGGTGGGGTTTCCAATGACTATGGCAAGCGACTTGGCCGGTAGTCCCAGCGCCAACCTCAACCGCCGCTCGTAGTACTCGAGTGCCGAAATGCCGGGCGTCAAGTGGCCGGGCGTGGGGATGTAGTGCGGTCTCGTTTCGTGGAGCGGCTGCCCGGCGTGGAAGGGAACCTTGGGCCGCGTCTCAAGGGAAAGAAGCCGCTTGAGCATGTGTGGTCTCATTGGGGAAGGTGCTGCTGCTGTGGTTGCTGCTTGCTTTGGTGGCGTTTCCTTCGGCGGTGCTTCTGCTGCGTCTGGCCCTCTCTGGATGACTGGTGATCCCAGCTCTTTTTTTCTCCCCGATCTCCAAGCGCCCCATTTACCTCTACGTTTCCCCCTTTTTCTCTCTCTTGTTCTTTTTTGCAGTTCGACATCATGTCTCCGGACCAATGCCCGATATTGCGTATGACGAACACAAGGGGTTCGTGTTGGCGCCCGCGGAGTTGGACACCGCTATACCAGCCCAGCGCATAAACGGACTAGACCAGCTTCCCTGGGACGATTTCTTGCCGCCCGCATGCGAGGATGACGGTAGTGATGATGACACGTCCCCAAAGGATCCCCACGCGGGTGCACCTGGCAAAGGCGCCCAGAAGAAGCTCTCGAAACTGGAGAAGCGGGAGCTCCGCCAGTCGAAACGAATCAATTCCTCGCGCAAGAAACAGCTTGCGCGACAACGCGAGATCGACGGTGCTGGCGGCGCCGATGGAGACGCGTCTGCTGATGGCGCTGCTTCCGCCACGGCCGCCGCCACGGCCGCCGTGTTCCAGCCCTACCATGTCAAAACCCAACTCAAGCGTCTCTACAAAAAGATATGCCAGGAAGAGACGGCCAAGGGAGACTCTGCGGACGGCGCCACGCACGACACCAAGCTTAGCCAGTTCCACTCTGTTGCCCTCTACAAGAGCGACTTGGAGCACCTCCTCCCTGGAGAGTGGCTTAACGACAACAATATCGCCATCGTGTACGAGCTTGTGGCCCAGATGTTTGTCAAGAACGGGCGCGCATTTGCGGACCAGGTGGTGTTGTTGTTTCCCTCCATCGTGCAACTCGTGTTCCATTTCGGTGCTTCGGTGTTGCCCGAGAAAGAGTTGGAGCGCGCACGGTTTGTGTTTATCCCCTTGAACTTTATTGAGGAGGATGAGGTTGACCTTGAAAAGGCCGAGAACGGCGACCACTGGGCACTCGGGCTCTTGAGTGTGCTCGAGAGCAAGTTGTACGTGTACGACTCGATGGCTGTCGTCAACGACAAGGCCACCGAGCTCCAGTTGCAGCAGTTGTGCGACAAACTACAGGTGTCCAGCATTGTGCGCGGCAAGTTGAAGGTGTGTCACATGCCGTGCGACCAGCAGCGCAACTTTGACGACTGCGGCGTGTTTGTGGTTATGATCACCTGCTACTTGGCAAAGCAGATGTTGTATGACGAAACAGTGTCGCCCAACGTCAAGGGCGTGCGGTTCAACCCCTTGGACGCAAGACTCTTTATCATGCACTTGATGTATAGACTAACTCACAAATTTGCCTAGGAGCAACCCCTCCATTCTTGCCGACAAGAGGTCTCCCCGGAGTTCGTGCTGGAGCTCCTCAAGGTCGCTCTGGAGATCATCCCCCTTGGTGGGACCGGCGATGCCCCTTGCGCTGGTGCCAGTGCTGTTGTTGACAAATACTTGTTGCTTGGCGAGGTATCCGATGCCCATGGTGCCCAAGCTTAACGCCGACACCGCAGCAATGAGCATGTTGGTCAACTCTGTCACCAGCTGCGCGTCACTCACGTCGTACCCCAAGAACTCGGCCACCTGCACCCGCGACACCTTTCTTGCCGTGAACAATACCACCAAAAAGCCTTTGACGTCAACCACGGCGCGCATGTACTCAACAAATGAGTACGATGAGTTGAAGCGCGACGTCAGCACCGGGAGGTTGAACTCAAGGTGCGCCACAAACTGGTGCATGAACTTCTTGTTCTGGAATGTGCGTGATACGTGGGCAAAGTCCGACCGCGACAACGGGAGCAACACCTCGTGGTAGAACTGGTACTCCACCGAGTTCGGCGCCTCGCTGAACAAGTCAATCACCAAGTCGTCCTGGCCAATGTCAAAGAAGCTCAACGTCTTGAACGGGCGCAAAAACACTGACACCACGCCAAACATCACCAACAAGTTGGACTTGATGATCACGGTATCGGTGGTGAGGTACACCAAGGGCGCGCGCTGGTCGATGAACAAGGCCGTGAACTCGTCGTAGAACTCAACAAACTTGAACTGTTTGAACAACATGCTGAGGTGCAAGAACTGAGTGATCCAGTAGTAGTGCGTCTCGTCGTCGTTGGCGCCGAGCAACGCCTCGTTCTTCTTGTAGTACGTGAGCACGGTGTGGTATATTTTGTCCAACGGTTTGAACGAGCTCGTGGAGAGCAACAACTTGTCGCCCTCCTTGACATACACCCCCGATGCCACTGTGTACTTATTGTCGTCCAACGGAAACCAGATCAAGAGAAACATCTCGGCCGCGTACCGCAAGTACAAGAACTCCAAGTACCGGTTGGCCACCACCTGGTCCTTGACCTTGGGCTGGACAAACTCCACAAGTGTGGTGTAGTGGTTGAGCAAGTGCACTGCCTCCTTGTAGTGGGTCTCGATGACCAACACCACAAATACGCGCCGCACCTTGTCAAAGAGGGCGGCGGCGGCTTCGGGCGACAACGCGCCCGTTTCTTCCTCCTGCAACCGGTTGATCTCCGCCTTCACCAGGCTGACATACGTCTCGTTTGCGGCCGTGATTGTGCGGGCATCGAGCTCAAAGGCGGCTCCGCGCATCGCCAAGTACCGCTTGAGCGTATCAAAAGAAGGGTGGATTGCCTGGTACTGCTGCATCAATTGCATGCACTTGGTGGCAATTGCGGCCGCCTCGGCGTAGTGCTGCGGGTTGACGCCCACGAGCTTGTCGAAAGTGTACGCCAACTGGTTGATGGCCATAAAGTTGATGTCGAACGGCATGGCGTGGGTATGTGGATGGGTGTGAGGCAGAGAAGAAAAGGGCGGGTTGGTGGCGCGAACTCGTTTCTTTATTTCCTTGTCCCCACCAGCGGGGGATTGGTGCCATTTTTTTGGTAACCGCACCAGGGAAGGTGCAAGGGTGGTGAGCTGCACCGGACGGCAGCAGGAGAAGCTGGTCATGACAGGGCAGTCGCATTACTGGTTCATGCATTGTAGTCTATAAAGTGGGACCAGCCCCTCTTGTTGTTTCCTGTACTTCTCGCTATAGCACAATCTTGCTGGTGGAGTACGACAAGGCAATGTCGTACAAGATCTGGGCGATGGCCCACGTCAACGGGATCCACGTGCTCATGGTCAATGCGCCTGCCTGGTAGATGGCCGCTAAGATCACGCCGATGATAGCGCCGCCAATAAACCCCTTAATGAGACCCATGACCAAGTAGAAAAACACGATTATGGTGCAGGTAAACATGTCCACGCTCGCTAGCTTCAAGTGGTGGCGGTACTTGTTCACCAAGCTGCTCACGGCTGCAAGGCCGCCCACTATTAGATGCAAGCCCCCGGATAGCAAGAGCGACCAGAACAAGGTGAATCTCCAGATATCCCACGAGAAGTAGAGGAACGACTGGGTGTACGAGTCGCGTGTGGGGCCGAGCGGCCAAAAGAGCGACGGGAACTCGGGAGTGGTATACCCTATGGGTACGTTGTTGGAGCTGATGAAAATATCCATGGTGGTAAGGTCTCTGGTAAAGGTGGAGGTGGCTAGTGGTGGTGCTTTGGTAGTGTGGTTCTTGGCATGGTTTCTTTCCGCTGTGTCGTTTTTCCCGGTGTCGTGGATGCAGTTGAACGACTGTTTTCGACACACGGGCGGGGCGAACAAAAAAGTGGAAAAAGTGTTGCCACTGGATACTGAAGGCGCACTCCACCGACCTCCACCCACCACCCCCTACTCGTTCTCCCCTCACGCCAATTGCATTTGCAGAAGCAGCCGTAGCACTCCCCACCCCATCACGGTAGCACCGCATCTGTTTTCTTTTTCCCACACAATGTCTAGAAGATACGATTCGAGAACCACCATCTTTTCGCCCGAGGGCAGATTGTACCAGGTGGAGTACGCCCAGGAAGCAATCTCCATGGCCGGCACCGCCATCGGCATCTTGTCTCCCGAGGGCGTGGTGTTGGCGTGCGAGAAGAAGGTGACGTCTAAGTTGTTGGA
The DNA here is from genome assembly GCA_002094185.1 of Zhuliangozyma boniae. NCBI lineage: Eukaryota > Fungi > Ascomycota > Pichiomycetes > Serinales > Debaryomycetaceae > Zhuliangozyma > Zhuliangozyma boniae. Next base: position 17,974 of record MXQC01000138.1, read on the forward strand.
CAACGACGGGTCGGCCGAGAAGCTCTACGTCATCAACGACCAGATGATCTGTGCCGTCGCCGGCATGACTGCAGACGCCTCGATCCTCGTGAACAACGCGCGCATCAACGCCCAGAGCTACCTCAAGACATACAACGAAGAGATTCCGTGCGAGACCTTGATCAACCGGGTGTGCGACATCAAGCAGGGGTACACCCAGCACGGTGGTTTGAGACCGTTTGGCGTGAGCTTCTTGTATGCGGGCTACGACGACAGGTACGCCTTCCAGTTGTTCACGTCGAACCCCTCGGGCAACTACTCCGGGTGGAAGGCCACTGCCATTGGCGCCAACAACTCGGCGGCGCAGACGTTGCTCAAGAAGGACTACAAGGACGACTTGGGCTTGAAGGACGCGTGCGAGTTGGCCATCAAGGTCTTGAGCAAGACCATGGACGCCAGCAACATAAATAGCGACAAATTGGAGTTTGCCACGTTGTCGACAGGCAAGGGCGGCAAGATTGTGCACAAGATCTGGAACGACGCTGAAATTGATGCGTTGATTAGCGCGTCCGGCGTGTTGAACGAGAAGAACACCGACGATGATTAGTGTAGGATAAGAAAATGAAGAACAGATGATACAGTAACCAATAGGGTGGTGGCAGTCGAAAGGGGATTCCTTTGCTGTCCCTCTCTTTTCCCTTTTTCCTTTTCCCTTTTCCCTTTTCCCTTTTCCCTTTTTCTTCTTTCCTCTTCCCTTGTTATTGGCTACACAGAGCACAATCACTCGTGCCAGAAAAAACACCGCTCCTTACACGAGTGATAGCAACTGTTTCTTTCTCCACGCACAACTGCGACTCTTGTGCTTTCACGATGGACATTCTACCTATAGGGCTCTCGACGCACTCGGCGCGGTCGTCCAAGGTGTTCCAGCAGATCAACAGCAACAACAGGATCTCTCTCAGTATCAAGGCACAGTTGCAGCGGCTCAACACGTACACAAAGTCGTTTCTTGCCGACGACTACTCGCAGGGCCAGCAGAACCCCGAGCTCCGCGACGCGTTCCAGCAGTTGTACTTTTTGTTGGACGTGGAGGATTTCCGCTTCCACAAGGTCACTGCCGTGTCGGTGGCGCAATTGGCTAATGTGTACGCTAAGGTCGTGGGCATCGATGCCAAGAACAAGGTTGACGCAGTGGCGCTCGACTTGATCAACCAGTATGTGGTGTTGGCCACCGCTCTCAGCTTCTCCAACGAGTTGATCTACAAGACGTTGGTGTTGAAGAGCCAGCAGACATACTGGGAGGCGATTCTCGGGTCAAGCACCAACAAGTTGGTGTATTTTGTGCAGACATCGCCCATCAAGCTCTACCACTTTGCCGTGGATGTTGCTGGCAGGGCCACACAGGCGTTCGAAGGCTCGGTGGCGGTGGCAGAAACCCCTGGGGTGGAGGAGGACAACGTGTACTACCGGTACTGGCACAACCTCCAGCAGTACACCTGGGCGGTGGTGAGTGTTGCAGGCAAGATTGTCCACCGGGTATTTGTGCAGGACTTTCCCTCCATGGTGTTGAGGACGTCGTCGTACAGCTGGTACAAGAAGCTCGCGATATTTCTCCTCACGTCACCATTCACGCTCGTGACCAAGGAGATCAACGCCAAGTTGAAGCTTATCCAGAAGGATGTTGACAGCAATGTGGGCATGATCGACGCGTTGATCAAAGCGGACCCGGGCGATTATCTTCCAGTCCTTGAGGAGCAGCTTGTGAAGGAGCAACAGAACCAGAACCAGCAAGGGCAAGGACACCAGCCCCATGAGCACCTTACCCCCGTGCTCGAGTCCGTGCAGGCATTTGCCCGTCGCGAGTACCCTGACACCGACCAGCCCTCCTTTATCACCCGTTACTGGCTCTTGATCCTTGTGGTGATGCGGTACGGACCCTCACAGGCGGCCAAGGTCTACCACAGCCGTGACGAGGTGGTGCGCTGGATCCAGTACAACGGGATCGAGCCCGTCAAGGGTTTCTTCAAGAACTGGGTGTTAAAGCCGTTTAACGAGATGTTGGACATTCTCCGCCGCGACGACACGTTAACCATCACCACGAAGGACTCGCTCAGGTCCGATGCAGATGCGTTGCTGAATATGATTGTGGAGTTTGCCCAGGACAACCACATTGCGACCCCTGCAGAGGAGATCCGGCAGGACGTGGCCAACGGCGACTTGAAGATCATCATGCTGCGGTACGAGGATGAGATCCGGCAGCCCATCAAGTACCTCATTTCCGGGAGCTTGTTGCGTCTCATTTTGATCCAGGTGCAGAAGGGCAAGGTCGATGGCGCCATGGCCATCAACGGCATCGACAAGTTGTTGCGGTCACAGCAGTTGGTGTTTGGCATTGTGTCGATGTCTCCCTCGCTCATCATCCTCTACCAGGGCTGGCACTACTTGACCTCAGCCCGGCCAATCGTGGTCAACGGCAAGCGGTTGAATATCACGTGTTTGCGGGGCCTCAACAATATCGAGAACTTGCTTGTGTTGTTGGACACTGAGAACAAGCACTACGAGGGGGAGTTGTTGATAGAGATTGTCAACTTGATTGTGACCTCGCAGCGCATCATCCCCGCAGAGTTGTACGACGACTGGGTCCGCGACTTGAACGAACTCAACAACAGCGAGTTTACCGTGGCAACAAAGGTGCTCTTGGTACAGAAGATCTGGAACATGTACGGCCACTACTTTAGGTAGGTGGAGTGTGATGGTGCTCTTTCGGGTTACGGATGTGTTGGTGTTGGGCAAGGGTATATATCTGGGTAGCTATATCCTCCGATCAGCAAGGCGCTGGAGGATAAGACGATTTCCCTGCTACATGGTATGTCTTTTATCTTGAGACTTTATAACGTATTGATTGCGGATGGTCATTGGAATGTACAGAAGACGGAGGGTTTCAGCAAAGGATCCTTGCAATTGCCTAAAAGTTTTGAGACGGACCCTGCTTATAAGAGGTGGGCGACTCCCCAGCCTTGTTTGTGCTGCTGCAACCGCTGCTGCCGTGCGTGTTCACACTCGGGCTGCAGAGACTATGGGCGCTGTCTCCCCCGCTCCTACAAGCCTGGAGATAACCTGGCAAAGAATTATTGCCACTACACAAGCTTTCTTTCTGCGGTTTTCGTCATACATAATGATCTAAACAATGTGGACATAGTCTGCTGCATTTGTTCCACTTTTTATGACGAGAAGTACCTCACAGTTCCCACTCCTCACCTCAGCACCCGCTCAACTTGTTTTTGGGGAATGTGTACCCGCCATCCTCAAACGCCGTCAAGTTCACATTCTGGTAGATGTTCAAGTGCTGCTGGATATAGTTGTAGG